>JADRCD010233524.1:0-19892 GCA_019843815.1 Montemys delectorum | reverse complement strand
ATACTAATTAATTTCAACAAGTATTGGAAGATAAACAATCAGGGATATTATGGAGCATGTGTTTTTGGTTAATAATATCAGCAGGGAGATGGAATTAAGGTTGGTGAAGATGAGGATGAGGATTAGACAGACTTTGGAAAGAGAAAAATTGATGTGGGTAAAGTATCTGGGAGGGGAAAGGTGAGATAATGCTAGAACTACAGATTTTATAAATTGTTAAAACTATAAAAAATTCAATTAAGAGATAAAAAGAAAAGAGAATAAAGATGAGGTGGGGGAAATACACACACACACACACACACACACACACACACACATATATGTCAGAAAGGTCTTGTCCCGGTTTACTTTGTGTACTGCTATGATAAATTCCATGACCAAAAGCAACCCGTGCTAGTGGAGAAAAGTGTTATTCACCTTATTGTTATAGTCTATCAGAAATGGAAGGCAGGGGAAAACTCAAAGCAGGTCCTGGGAGGCAGAAGCTTAGTGGCTTGCTCCACATGGCTTTCTTTAACAATGGAAGACCACCTGCTAATGATGGCACAACCCACAGTGGGCTGGGCCCTCCCACATGAATCACGAGGCCATAAAATGCCCCACAAATTTTGCCTACAGGCCAATTTGATGTAGTTGTTTCCCCAACTGAGGTTCCTTCTTTCCAGGTGACCAGAGCTTGTGTCAAGTTGACAAAAAGAAAATTAACCAGCACAGGAAAGCTATGAGGTAGGGGTGACAGATATAGTAAATGGTAGCTTGATTAGGCTGGTTGAAGAAACATACACAGCAAATTTAACCCCCAACCAAGCATATACTGATAAATGCAAAGCCATCAGGAGATGTACGTGTATATGGGAATGGAGATTGAGTAGGAGGAGCCGAGCAATAAAAAGATACTTACAAATTGTGGCACAGCTACACTGAGCTGAAAGATGAAGTGTTCTGATGCCTCTGGCTCTTGCAGGCTTCGCTGGGTGCTGTGTGTCGGAAGGGCTACTGGGAGCCATTGGTCTTTACATCCTCATGTCCTGAGTGGTTCTGGCTTGTGAGGAAGAGGGTTGGTGTGCTTTCCTAGTAGCTTCCTCACCCTCCCACCGCATTCCACTCTGGCTCTTTTGGATCAGATGTTGGTGAAGAGCAGCACTTCCCTCGCAGTCTCTACTGCTCTCTCCCAGGCAGCAACTGCCCCGCGGTGCCCATTTGGGCCATTTGAGCCACTTGCATCTGGCCGCCATTTCTCAGCTCCTCTCCCTTGCTGTCCTGCTGAGAACTCTTCTGGCCTGATAGGTGCATTTATAGATCTAATCTATCACAGAAAAAGAACTTACCTTTTAATAGCTCATTTGTAGTTTAGTTTAATTTTGTTTTTAGAAACTATCTGCTGTCTCCCCCTGGGAGTTCTTCCTTCAGTCTAACCCAAGGTACCGGGATACATCCACATAAGAAATCCTGTGTAATGGCGCCTATTGGTCTGCACGTACAGTCTGCAGTTGGGATGCTTCTGACTTTCTCCATACTGTGCAGAACTGATCTTCCAGAATCACAGGTTCACAGCAGTTCCTCTTTCAGGTTCCCCTCTGGGTTCTGGCTCTTTCTTTCTCCTCTAAATTCACCTTTCTAAGTTTTCTCCAAGCTGGGGAGCCATTACTTTGCAACAAAACTAGCTTCTAATGCTGGTTTCCCGAGTGATTGCAAGTCTTCAGTGCAAGACCCTTATTGTCCTCACTTGTTAGAGACAAATCTGAAGTTGAGGTAGAAACTTTGTCTAAGGACGAATATTAGGTGGGAGCAGAAAGGCAGGCATTCAGGTTCTCAAAGTGCATTCTCTTGTTATTCTTTTTTAAACCTTCCTTTTATCTTCCCTTCTGATTTCCCTGTTCGTTCTTTCCTTTTCTCCAGTTTTAACCCTTTCTCTGCTGCTCCTTCCCTCCCTCTTTTATCACTTGTATTCTTCCTTCTCTTTGCTTTATACATTCTCTTCTTCATTACTCTATACTCAGGCCTACCTTTGTTTTAACGTGCTTACAAAGAACACATTTTGCTTTCAATTCCCTTTTCTTGGGTGGTGTAGGGGGAAGGGAAGGGCTTTCTGTATATTACAGACTGGCTTTGAACTTACAATCCTGTGGTCTCAGCCTTCCCTATGCTAGGATCCTGAGCCTGAGCTGTGATGTCTGGCACAATTTCCTTCTTGGCTTACCATGTTAGGTAAGCAGTGTGTTTAGTTCTCATTGTATGGAGGTGAACCCATTTCCCATGGCTAATTAAAGCTAGAACAGCTGTCCAATGCCTTCCTACCAATTCATTGTCCTTCCCATGGCATGCACCGCTGGGCAGGTATCAGTGGCTGCTGGTGGCTGACAGTCTTCTAGCCAACCAAAAGATTCAGTGGTTTTTCAACTCAGTTATTTGAAACCTGAGGCGATCTAGACTGGATCAGGCTTGAGAGAGACACAGTGGGTTTGGGGTTGGCTTTTTCTTAAGTCTCACTGAGTGAGTGGCAATTACTCACTCAGGACAGAGCAGGAGAGGCTTTGGTATTCACACTTTGAAAAGTAACACCCTAAACTCACAAATACAAGTGTTGCTGGCTGATTTCTACCTTGGGGTACCATCCTTTTCTTCAGTCTTAACTCTTCTTTACTTCATCCGCTATATTCTGCAGTGTACTGCTAACAGTTCAAAACCTGAACCAGATGCGATTACAGTGCTGCCTCAGCACAGTGGCTGGCTACTCCATGGCTATCCCACATTTCCTGGGTGGTTCTACTTAATCCAAGGACTAACATGCCAATAAAACAGGCTCTGGGATAGCTTCTAATCTTGATGGTTAGGAAAAAGGCTTATCTTTATGGGAAAGTACCATATAAAATCTAGGGAACATTATAAACACAGATTTGTATAAAGCCAAGTTTTATTACTCTATTTTGTTATTTTATAATACTGAATATGTCCTTTTGTGGCATATGCATATACATATGCATACATGCATGCACACACACACACACACACACACACACACACACCACACACACACACACACATTTACTTTAGATTTGTGTCTGTGCCAGACTCTTCAAGAGAATTCTATGAATTCATCATTTTGCTCCTGTCTAGGTGCAGACTCATGACTGGGCAGATCTCTCATGGAAATTCTTAGAAATTTTATCTGTGAAGTTGATACAAAGATAACAGATCCCGTGAAGGGGAGTGTTTGAAGGCTTTATACCCTTGAATATGTAGTGCCTGTAAGCAAAATGCAGCGAAATCATCAAATTAGACCTCTCTGTGAGTAGAAAGGCAGTTTATTTTGGGAACAAATGGCTGGGCTGCCTCAGACAACAACAGTTGGTGGGGAAAGCCCTGGGAAGATGGCGGTAGGAGGGAGCATGCAGGCCAGAACCGCCTGGGCCGCAGCATGGGGACTTTGAACTGCTGTAGGCTGTGGTGTTTGGTTTAATCAGGAACCAGAAGCTCTTTGCTCAAGGTAGTTGACCACTGGAGGCAGATAAGGGAAGTAATGGCTTTCCTGACAGGCAGAAACCTGCTTCAGAAGTCCAAGGAACGCTGAGTTTAGGTTTCTGTTTACCTATAGCAGTTGTTCTGTTGGCTCAGTAAGAATCCAGCCAAGTCATCCACTTAGGACCTTGTCAGTAGCAGTGGCATTTTGGGCACCTCCTTTGTGGCCTAACAATGTCCTCTTTGTTCTTAAGCTGTTATTGAGGCCAGATACAATAGTTCCTGGACACTGTACTGCTGTATGGATTGCTGCATGGTTGCTGAGTAAGAAAAGTGCTTGATGCTGCGCTGCTGGCAAACTCTCTGAGTTGACCAGTGCTGTGATTGACTTGTACACCTGAATGCTCCCAGCCTCTTTCAAGGATGTGGCCATTTACCTGAGCTCTTACTTTTGTAATGAGTGTGGGAACGACTAATTCTTTCAGACCAGACTCCATTCGTTGCTCATCCTTCTTCTCCACTTGATCAATGTATTCCAAGGACTCGGGTGTTAGAGGGTGATGAACCCCAACTCGGGGTCCTTAAAGTGGTCAGTGGTGTTGTGCATCGAACATACCCTTGAATCTCCCCAGTTTGGTCCCCTCCCTGGCTACCCCTTTGTAGTATGTCGAGATAACAAGTTGGTGATCTGCACAAAGCGAGACACAACTATTTAATCTCTTGCCAGACATTGCCCCTCTTAGTGCCATGCTCTACAGATCTCTGTAAAAAGCCCTTGCTGTCTCAGTAGCCAAGCAATTTACAGTTTATTTTTTTCTGGGTTTTTTGTTTTGTTTTGTTTCCTTTCTAATCAAGGTGTGAAAAAGCTCTAGGTTCAGTTGAAGTTCCTGATGAAGAAACACAATTGAAATTTTTTTCAGTGATAAAAATCTGCAGCGGGTGGTGGTGGCACACGCCTTTAATCCCAGCACTTGGGAGGCAGAGGCAGGTGGATTTCTGAGTTCGGGCCAGCCTGGTCTACAAAATGAGTTCCAGGACAGCCGGGGCTACACAGAGAAACCCTGTCTCGAAAAATCAAAAAAAAAAAAAAAAAAAATCTGCATATTTGTGTTTCAACAACGTAGTTAAAAAACTTGATGTAAATTCCTCTTTTTTTCTTTCCCTTTTTTGGCTGAATAAATATCATTTGTACAGTATGAAATCTTTATACTATATATTCCACAGGTTAAGAATAAATGTACATTAAATCTTAAAAAAAAGTGGTCAGTGGTGATTGACAATATCCACTGAGATATCACTTGAAACACAAGATATGTAAAATACAAAACATTATTGAGTGACTTGGAGAGGGAAATGGGGAGGAGATTTATCTTGAAATCTGTTAGTACTTACTAAACTGGTTCAGATTTCCCAACATTTCTCATATGTGTACCTTTTCTTGTTAAATGATAAGAGGAGTAGACCCAATGTATTAGAGAAGTGGTTTTGAGATTAAAAAAAGTTTATATTGATTTTGTGTGTGTGTGTGTGTGTGTGTGTGTGTGTGTGTGTGTGTATGTGTGTGTGTGTCTCTGTCTCTCTGTCTCTATGTTGTGTGTGGGCATATCTATGTGTGTGTTTGTGTGCGCACACGTTCGCACATGTCTGGCCTGTGGAGGCCAGAAGGAGGTCAGATTCCTTGGATCTGGAGTTAGAGGCATTTGTGAATGTTGGTTTGCATGGCTACTGGGATCTGAATGCTGGTCTTTATGATTGAGCTGTAAATCACTGCACCATCTCTCTAGTCCAGCATATATATTTAAATCTCAAAATACAAACACTTATTTTGTTACCGTGGCAAAATTTCTGAGACAAACAACCCAAAAGAGGGAGTATTCTTTGGTTTCTAACTCCATGGTCAGGTGGATGCGAAGTTTTCATGCAGATGGAAAAGCCGTAACAGTGAGGGCAGGTAACTTGCTTATGAAGCAAGGAGGAATAGCCAGAAGGGGCCAACTCAAGACATGGGCTTCTAAGGCATGCCACCATCACCTGCCTCCTCCACCTAAGCCCCAACTTTCTTCCCCAGTTCTACTGTCTCCCATATGTCTACTCCTATTTTTTTCTTGTGTGTATATATGTGCACGTATGTATGTGGGTGACTGTGCTTGCACATGGAGGTGTTTATGGAGATGACTTCAATCGATTCTTTGTCTTATTTTGAGCAAGGTTTCTCATCAAATCTGGACTTGCCATTTTGGCTAGTCTGTCTGGCCAGCAAGCTCCTAGAATCTGATGCTCCCACCCGCTAACTCCCCAAGGGCAGCACAAAGGTCTTGTGCTGTCACACCTGGTTTTTATGTGTGTGCTGAGATCTGAACTCAGGCCTTTATGCTTGTGCACCAAGATCTATACCTACTGAACCACATTTATGGCTCATTTATTTGAGTTTTAAAGCGATCAATGAATGGATCAGCTCATTTGCTAAGTCAAACCACTCATGGATAATTTGAAGTGGAAATTTAAAATTATTAAACAGCTTTTGGAAAGCTGTTTGCACGGTGTTTTGCTGGGGCAAACACATGAAGGCACATTTTGTTAAAGTGGACACAGGTGTGAAAGGCTAAGAAGGAACGTTTTGCTGAAGCAGGCACAAGAGAGAGGATGTTCTGCTAAAGCAAGCATGTAAAAGGACATGTGATGAAAGATTCTTTGCTAACAACACGCATGTATTGGTCCACCTTATATTGCTTAGTTGAGCTGCAATTGCTGGGACGCACCAAAAAACCTCTGGTGGTGTACTACAGTTTGTTGCTGCTTCCATGGACTTGGGCTGATTGGATGCACACGCTGAGGCAAGGCACATGGAGGACATTTGATGCTTAGAGATTATAAATAGGACTCCACAGAGTGATGGAGGTAGATGTTAGCTTGCTGTTACAGCTAGCCGTGCAACGCTAGTGGGTCTCGAGTCTTCACTGATCTTTGCTTCCCTGAGAAAGGCACAGCCAAGAACTTCTGATGTTCCTGCTGGTCCCTCCTGCTGACTTGAGCCTAGCAGTGGCTAGTTACTGAGACGGTATCTCACTCCCATGCAGTTCTTCCAGGACTCAGAAATACTCACAATGTAGTTCCACTATCCCTGAGAGACTTAGAGATCCACTGGGCTATGTATCCAGCTAGCAAGGAAGGGAAATGAGAAGGCAGACTTACTTTTAATCACCTTCTAAGGTAATAATTTCCTCTTAGCTCCCATTCATTGGTTAGAACCACCCAAAGCCAATGTAAGTGGCATTAGTAGGGTGCCTATACAAGTGATTTTTGATGTTAGTGAGTGGTCCACCACAGTCTGTCCTGCTGACTTTCTAATGTTTCTTTTCTCCTGTCTCTTTTATGAAGAACATACCTTTGTTGTCTCCCACAAAGAACACGTAATTTGCCCTGTACTCTGTATTCACACAAAAGCCCAGAAATTCATGTGTGTATGTGTGCACATATATGTGTGTGGTTGCCCATATGAATGTGTGTGGAGACAAGAGGTCAATGTCAAGTATCTTTATATGCTGTTTTTGTTTTCTGAGACAGGATTTTTCTCTGCCCTTTGTGCTCACCATTTTGACTATGTTTTTTTTTTTTTAGATAGGAAGACCTTGGGACCCATTTATCTTCCTTATCCCAGCTCTTGGGATACAGGCACAAGCTCCCACACTGGCTTTTAGGTGAGTGCCGGGGATCTAAAATCATGTCCTCATGTTTGTTCATCCATGGCTTTACCCACAGTTACTTTCCCAGCCTAAGGTCTAGCATTTCTTGAGGGTGAAGAGTCATCTCTGAAAGGAGCAGAAAGACAATATCTGCTGTGTCATGTGGTCTCCACCTGTTTTCTTCTTTGCAACACATTTTCAATACATTTCAGAGTTAGAGACATTTGAGCAGCTATTTTAATTCCACTTAAAATGATATCTTGTGCTGGAGAGCTGTTTCGGCAGTTAAAAGCACTGGCTGCTCTTCCAGAGGACACAGGTTCCATTCTTATCACCCAGCTCACAACTGTCTGTTATTACAGTTTCGGGGAATCTAATGTCCTCTCCTGGCATCTGTGTGCTCTAGGCACATGGTGCACACCCATCCATGTAGGCAAAGCACCTATGCACATGTTAAAAAAAAATCATCAAGATGCTTAAAAATGATTTCTCCCAAGTTATATTTCAGGCCTTCCTTCTCTCTGCAGTCTGGAAAGCCTTCTAATTTTTCAGTGTAAAGATCTTGCTTCACTTCTCTCCTCTGAACCTAGTTCTGTTCTCAAGAAGCAACTTGTCTGTACCTTGTTGCCCAAAGCTGTAGTGTGGCCTCTGAAAGGACCCTCTGCCATTTAGCCTCCCTTGATCGCCTCTGTAGTGGATGTTGTCTGCTTAGCCTTCTTCAGTCACTGGGAAGACCTTATTAGCTGTTTCCCAACCATTTGACCTTAGAGCTTAGAACTGAGTGCTAAGGGACTTCCACTAGTGGCACAAGTGTGTTAACAGTGCCAGCCACAAACTCTGGCATTTCTGGTTTCCAAAATGCCATTTGTGGTGGTCTGAATAAGAATGGCCCCATAGGCTCATATATTTGAAAGCTTAGTCATCAGGGAGTGGCACTACTTGAGAAGGATTAGGAGGTGTCACTTTGTTGGAGGAAGTGTGTCATTGGGGGTGGGCTTTGAGGTTTCAAAAGCCTAAGCCAGTCTCTCTCTCTCTCTCTCTCTCTCTCTCTCTCTCTTCCTTCTGCCTGTGGGTCCAGATGTAGTTTAGCTAGTCTAGGATGTCAAAAATCTGACTTGATGTTAGAATTATTGAGTTATCTGATCTTTCTCACCATGCTTAGAAAGGGGGACTTATGGACATTTTCTCATTCTGAGAAACTGTATTTAGGTGTGATTGAAAGAAAATGTGGATTTGTCTGTCTTAGGCTGGCTTATTTTGTTTAATGTCATAATCTGTAGTTCTGCCCACTTTCCCTGCAAATGACATAATTTCATTTTCCTTATGATGGGTAAAATGGCACTCTCTTTTATCTGTCTATCTGTTGGCCTGTCCTCTTCTCTTTATGGAGTCTTCCCTGCAAAGGCTAATCTTGTTCTAGCTCTATGGCTTTCACCCTATTTACTTCTAGAGGCCCAGTAATTTTTCAGGGAGGCCAGTAGTAGGCAGGGTTAGTAATTATGCCAAGAAGGATCCAACAGTCTTGAGTCAGGGCCTCTTCACCCCCACCCCCCCGCCCCAGTGAAGGAAGTCCAGCTTTGCTCTGTGTCTTAGTCAGGGTTTCTATTCCTGCACAAAACATCATGACCAAGAAGCAAGTTGGGGAGGAAAGGGTTTATTCAGCTTACACTTCCACACTGCTGTTCACCAAGGAAGTCAGGACTGAAATTCAAGTGGGTTAGGAAGCAGGAGCTGATGCAGAGACAATGGAGGGATGTTTCTTACTGGCTTGATTCCCCTGGCTCATTCAGTCAGCTTTCTTTTTGTTTTGTTTTGTTTTGTTTTTCGAGACAGGGTTTCTCTGTGTAGCCCTGGCTGTCCTGGAACTCACTCTGTAGACCAGGCTGGCCTGCTGGGATTAAAGGTATGCACCATCACTGCCCGGCTCAGTCTGCTTTCTTATAGAACCCAAGACTACCAGCCCAGGGATGGCATCACCCACAATGAGCCCTCCCACCTTGACCACTAATTGAGAAAATGCCTTACAGCTGGATCTCATGGAGGTATTTCCTCAACTGAAGCTCCTTTCTCTCTGGTAACTCCAGCCTGTGTCAAGTTGACACACAAAACCAGCCACTCTGTGTCATAGAAGAAACATTTTAAAATATTATTAGCAAACCATGATTATTATCTTAAGTCTATCCTCCCTCAGATGAAACCCCTGAGCCCCAGAGAGGTTACTAACCCTGAGTACACAGAGGGAGCTCTAGCACAAAGTACCACTACAGGTGGATTTCCTACGCCCCAGGTCGGTGCTCTTGGCTTTGCAATGGCTTGATGCTAACCTCTCAGTGCGTGAGTACCACGTGGTCTAAGATAAGGGAGTCACGTTCTGTTGTGCTGTGCTGCTGACTATATACGCAGGTTCTCCTCCTGTTCTTCCCTTCCCTGTTCCTTCTTAGGAAAAGCAAGAGTGATCATGACTTCACATCCAAGGCAGGGCTGCTCTGTGGAAGGCTGGATATTGGCACCTCTCCTGCATTTTATCAGTTTTTCTTTACAGGATGCTGCCTGAGTTCCTTCAGCCCCCTCCCCTCCCCCCCATGGTGCTGATTAAGAGAGCTGTGGGACAATATAATTGTATCATTCTGTGTTAGGTTTCAGAATTTTGTGCTTCCTCAGAGTTGGAGAGACAGAATGGATGTAGGTCAGTCAGCTTGGTTGCGCCTTTCTCTGTCAGTGGCCTGCAAGCCTTAGATGAGTGAGATGGGTTGCTGGTCCATGTTTAGCTCCCCCTCAGGGTCACAACATGATGTTTGTTTATGCTTCAGACTGGAAAGAAGTGATTACTTTGGATTTCCCTTCCTTTGACTAACTGGAGAAATCCTCTTGGAGTCTTGTTTTAATGTGCCTGTCAGAGGTCCAGTCCCAGTGGGGGAGGGGAAAGAGTAATGGCCTCCCTGGTAGGCAGTCTTACTGCCTCAAAAGAACAAAACAAACCCCAGCGTTGGGAGTGGCAGTCACAAGAAATTTCCACAGGTCTTCCACGTTTTCCAGATTTAAGCCCCAGAAGATATTCACCTTTGGGCCACGTGTGGGAAGAGTTCTCCGTAAGGCAGGGGAAGGATCTCTAGGATCCAAGCTCTTTCCCCTGCTCCTAAAGGTTAGGTGGCAGCTGAGTGCTCCAGCAATAGGCTCTGTGGGGTGGGCTATACCTGAGAACACCCTCAGGGCAGCCCTAGCTGGCTGAGGCTTTGCCCGTGTTTTTGACAATTCTTAGTCTGCGTACTTTAGAACTAGACTCACTTGGCCACTTGTTTATTACATTTTAAATTGTTTTAAAATCCACAATCCATGCTTTGTTCTTTTTCTCCTTGACAGATGAACTGAACCTCTTTTTAATAACTTTTAAAGAGGTATTATGACTAGCCCGAGAGAAGAGAGATCAAATTGCCTGATAGGTAACTATGAATATGAGTTTGTATTTGCTTAGGACTGAATCTACATTCCACTCGAACCTTTATTCTCTAAATGTAGAGCAACAACTGAAGAGGTAATTTTTATTTTGTTTTCTAAAATGATTCTAAGAAATCCCCTTTTAAACTTACAGATTTTAGTCCAATAAGCAGCCCTGTTTCTTTGGACTACATTTTGCATATTGTCTGCTTCTTACAGGGCTTCTGTATTGTCTCAGGCTCCACTGGAAATGCAGCAAGGATTCCTAGCACATCCCAGTTGCCATAGCAACAGCAGCCTTTCCCATAATGAGCTGCATCATCTGAACTGATGTCACAGCATCATGCAGCAGGTCAAGCAAGGCATCTCCTAGTATTGCATCCTACAGATGTGCTGTAAACATCAAAAGGAGGCGTTGGGAGCAGGAGATGGTGAGTGTTAAACATTTGGGCCTTAATTGCATCGCTGTTTTGTTGGTTACTCGGTGGCGTCTGCTAAGGCAGGGGTGGGGGGATGTTGTCTGCATAAAATGGACTGGAGAAAGAAGGGTTGTTTTGCCTAATTCTGTCTTCAGGCTGCTGTGTTAAGACAAAGGCCTGTGAGAGTCGCATAAAAATCAAAATGCAAAGATTTCTTGCTCCGTCTCTGCCTGTTATTTTTAGTGTTCTCATGAATTAAAAAAAAAAAAAGCACAGGATCATTTTCTGTTGCAAAAGCCTAAATAAGCGCTGAAATGTGTAGTTCATTGTATTTTAACATTGTAAAGATATGTTTCTTTTTTATGGGGTAGGGCTAATTGGTCCCATTTGCTTCTGAGATTTATGAAATATTGAGTGACTTGCAGAAGGAATTCAGTATTTACCTCCATTGGGTTTCAGATTCTTCACGGCAAGGAATGAGTGCTGAATATGCATTTGACATAACCCTATGTGAAAGGGATTCTCTTGCATGTTCAAGAAATAATTTGTTAAAAACATTAAGACTGAAACCAGATGAAATTATATATGCCTTTGATTTGTGTGGAATTTCTTTAGTTCATGTCCTCCATAGTTAAGAGGCTGTAGCTGGAGTTGTTTCCCGGCTGGTTTGTAACTGAGAGAGGAGCAAGTCTCCCCTCTGCGGCAGTTATAGTCAAGGATAACCTGGGGGAGAGACTCTGGAAAGGCCAGTGGCTCTGCTGCAGGCAGGCTCTTGCTTAACTTTAGCCCCAATCTGGTGTGATGGATAAATGGTAGAGGCCTTGATGTTTGTTAGGAATGCAAATCTCTGGACCCATAACCTCAACTCACTTCCAAAGCTCCAGATAAACATACATTGTTTACATTTAATCTAGGGCTTGCTTTTAAGAATCATTACTATTTTATTTGCTAAAACAAAAAACAAAAAACAAAAAGCAAAAACAAAAAACAGTTTAACGGGTCAGTAAGGAACAGCATACTGTTACCTTTTGTTTTGGGAAATGAAATGAATTTCCTTGGTGCAACTGATTGCTACTGGGGGAGAGAAAGGAGAACGCACGTGTCAGTTCAGTTGATCAGTCTGCCGGTTTATAGTCAGGGAGTGGTCCTGTGTTTCAGTGCAGTCGAGCTGATAGTTTTTTTATTTATACAGTCTTACTGGAAAGAATAGCACCCCCTGAGTTCCTTTTCATTAGTTAAGATTGTTGGAGCCTAAACAGTTTAGATGGAGCCTAAAACAGATATTTCACAGGAAGCAGGAAAAGCAACACCTCTAGCCAGCTTGGATTGATTTTTCTCTCCTACGGAGTTGGGTATAGCGGTCCCATTAGGCACAGGCACTAGGCTGAGTGGGTAGAGCTCGGGTTTTAATTAGTTTGTTTACCCCAAACCATGCACATGCTACTCCCAGTCTTTTAAGCTTATGTCGCTGGCGTGCAGCTATACGGGATGGAAGAGGTCAACTCGGCCTGGGCTTCTCACAAGCAATTAGGAGTATGGATGCTCATTGCCTGCTTTTTTTTTTTTTTTTATGACGCATAGTGTGAACAGAGAGCTCTGCTGGGACCGTTGGGTGTGAACGCAGCCAAGTCAGAAGCTCTCAGGTGAAGGGAGGGAAGGAGCAAGACCGTAATGGGGGAAGGGAAAGTGGTTAGAACCCCTTGAAGTACTGCTTCCGAGGAGGAGCGAGGAGCAATATGAAAAGACTTGTAGGGTGACATAAATTGCTAGGAGTGAAACCGGTAACTGAAGGCATCGGTTTAGTGGGTTTTCTCCTGGCTTAATTCTCCTCCCTTTTGTCTAACAGTGCTCTTTGCTGCTTCGCCATGGGTGATGTGAATGATTACTGGAAGTCACAGAGGCCAGATTCCTTAAGGGCAGTGTTAGAAAAGTGAAGTCATGCTTTGAGGGTGAGGAAGGGCACTGGAGGGTGTGGGCTGCCACGCAGTTGCTAGCGGAACATCCGCCCAGCGCAGGCAAACCTGTCATCCTCCCAACCCCCACGGCAGGCAGCTACACTTCCTCAACTTTATGCTTTTGTGCTTTTTGCTCCAGGAGAACAAAGCCCCCGATAGCAGGAGCTGTCACCCGGTGTTCTGTTTCTTAGAGGACCACAGCCTGTGCTGCACTCTGCACTCTGATTAGCTGTGCCTTAATTACTAGCTAAGGCTATTTCAGTTGCGGTAGTTTTAATATATTCCCAAAGGATGTGTGAGTGAGTGAGTGTGGGAGTGGTGTGAGTGTGTGTGTGTGTGTGTGTATGGGGGAGGGAGAGAGATCGTTCTATGGCTGGATTTATTGGTGCCTCAGGAAATCTAGAATTTCAAGTATTTTGTTGTACATAATGGCTGGAATGTTATCAAAACTGTGTCGACCCTGTGTGTCGACCCTGTGGCCAAATTTAGACTGTGTGAGTCTCACAAACCTATACTTTTGGTTACGGTTTTGTTACTGAATTACAAAGTTATAATGGATTTAAATCTTTCTAGATAACTAGGCCATAGTGGGGCTAATACAAATAATAATCACAATAACAACTATAGCTAATATTTATTCAGCTTATTATTTATCAGTTTTACTAAGCCGAGCTTTGTGTATTAGCTTGTTTAGCTCTTAAGAGGCATTATGAGATAGAAAGTACCAGTCTCACTTCATAAGACTGGGCACTGGGATTCATATTTTACAGCATCAGTTCCTAAGTTAGACACTTGGTTAAAGTCACATGTTTATTGGGCTGGGATTCCAAACCAGTGCAGCCTGGCTGTAAAGCCTGCGAGTTTTCCACAGCTACCCCAAGTGTTATGACTCCTTCTTTTAGTCATCCCCACTTTATTGCATGGATCCCACCCTTCCTGATTCTAATTGGAAGGCCAGATTTCACAGGTAGAACGCACTCTCACTACACTCTGATCATTTTTACTGTAAAGATGAGCACGACTCTTGGCCAGATGTGAATAATTACTCTGACCACAGCTGTTTAAGTAATGCAGAATTGATGCTCAGCCCTTTGCCAGGACCCCTGCTTGACATATTAGTTTTGAGGTGCTCCACGAAGGAGCCTGGGCATGACAGAGTCCCACTACAATGAGTCTGACCTGAGTCACTAGTGATTCAAGTCTGTTGTTCCTGTCTTATCAGCGATATCTGTAAGTGTTCTGCTAAGCTTATAAGATGTTTGCTTTTGGTGGCAACACCTGTCATATAAAAGCAGAGACCTCTCTCACAGGCTAGAGGATCTAATATGAATGCGTCTCTTGAGTCAAGAAAATCAAAAGAGGGTTTATTTGGCTGGATGTATCAGTGGCTGAAACCGAGTGCTGTGTGATTTAATATAAGAATCGCAACCTTGTGCAACATCCCGGAAGCCTTGGGTCTGTGGAGAGCCAATACAGTCAATCTCTGCTTCATCTTGCCCATCCCCAGCTATTCACCCCCAGTGTCATTACAGGGCTCTTGGGGGTGTTCTTTGTTTAATATAAGCTAATGCACACACTGACAGCACAGTGATATTGATTCTGGAGTAGTGAATACTTAGAAATATTACTCCACAGAGTGTATTAGTCTTTTCTAGGTTCTGGGAAGAAGTTAGTCATTGACCTAGACTGCTCCAAGAAGGCCTAAGCTTGTTTCTGCATGAGGTATGGGATTGACAGGTTGCTTAGGAAACAGTGGAGCATCTACACACACAGTGTAGTCTAGAGGGGAGAAGAAAATAAACTGGTACAATTGTACAAACTTACAATTGAGTCTTTTCACCCGAATACCTGAAAAACTGCTCCTGTTTGGGTCCCATTTGCTAATAAAGAAAGCACTATACCTGTATAGCTGTCTATGCACAGTTTATATAAGGGGTTGAACTCACTACATTGAATAATAGACATTTTTTTCCTCCTTGGGATGGATGAGAATCTTGCCACGTATCAAAAAGGCCAATATCGCCATTAATGTTTTGTTGGCATAAGCTATTCTGAGAAATATAATTCCAATACTTCGGAATGTATGTTTCTGTCTCATTTGAGAAAACTGACTTGTGAAAAATAAGAAATGTATAAGACAGATCAAATATTGCAATATTTCTCACCTTGACAAGCTCCCTTCCTGGAGAGGCCTTTACATATGGCATTCTGGGAAGTCAGTTGTCGGTGAAGGTGATGTACACAAGGTTCCTACCTTACACGTTTATACTAGCATGCTGTGAAATATCAATTCAAATGGGAAGCCTTCAAAATAAGCATCTTAACTAAGTCACTTAAAGCTATGTGCTCACAGGAACATGTTTAGGTCTTGCTTGTTTGAGTTACCTTCCCATCACTGCAACAAAATGCCTCATGAAAGCAGAGGCGGTTTTGGCTCATGGATTCGGAAGGTGTACTCTCTCATGGCCTGGATATTGTGGCCTGAGATGGAGGGGAAGCTCCTCATATCTTGGTGAATCAGAAAGTAGAGAACTGGACTGGAACCAGAGACGAGAATGATTATCAAAGAAAGGTCCACAAGGCATCCCTTTGTTCTCCCCGTGACTCAAGCAGACGGTTGCAAGATGGTTTTCCATGTCTCACCTCCCCAGACAGTGACCCCAGGTGGGCACCAAGTACTCACAACAAAAACCTCTGGGAATATTCCAGATTATAACTGTAGCGGCATTTATGTGCCCACCTAGGCTTGCCAAGGTAGAAAAGCAAAGCAAACAAACACTTAAGATTGAGTGCTCCTTCGTCTTTGCTGGTACCTGGAAATGGCCCCTTCTGTCAGCAGTGAGAAGACTTTCTGAGGGAGTATCCCCCTCTTTATAGGACTTTGTACAATAGTATCCGACTGTTAGGCATTCTGAATTTAAAAGGTATAAAGTTTCTTCCCCTGGAGCATTTGTCTGTTAGAATCTGAATCTTTGATTTGGTTTTAAGACTTGGTGAGGATATAAGAGAGACTGTTTCCCTTATAATCCACCAGCTATACTTTTCTCGGCTCCCCAGCCAGAAGGCACGCTCCAAATTCTTTCAGCCATCTTGCAACCATATGCTTGAGTCATGGGGAGAACAAGGGGATGCCTGCGGAACTTTCAGAACACGTTCTCAAACTGACTGGTGCCTGAACTGAACCTGGCTTGCAGCCTATGTCATAACTTGTGCAGTTAGATAAGTCCACGAGTGGCTGAATACTCTGCTGCTGGGATCAGGGAACTTAATGATATCTGCCTAAGGGCATCTGGATTTTCATTTTATAATGGACTCTGTACAATATGAAGGGAGTTCTTTATAGTCCCTTTAGTACGCCTTTTGGTGCTGCCTGAGCTCTAGAGACATTTGAGTTTGAAGCCGTCTTATACGATAGTCCTGAGACAGTTCAGACATGGTTTAGAACTTGAAAGCTAAGGGACCACTGTTATTAAAACAACTCAGAGCAGAAGGCTTCCCCGCCCCATAGAAACCAGCAGTGTGCACAGTAACTCAGTGGTATCGCTTTTATAGGCAAGGAGGGACATATTACGTTATACCTGATGATGTTTGGGAAGCCAGGTTTATGTGTCACCACCGTTGCTTTCAGGGGAGAAATCGAATCTTCTCTGTAAAGCGAACTAATTAACCATCCTATTGGTTCAGGGCTTAGAGTAATTCTCTTGCCCTCTGTTTACTACCTGATTGCTTTTCTCAGCTTCTTTGTTTAACTGTGATTTAACTAATTACACAAAGTATTTATGCTGGCTGGCTATGTGCTTACCACTCCCTCTCTCCCCCCTTAGTCATCATCTTAGTCCCTCTCCCCAGGAGGCCAGGGGCCTATGATTGGAGGTTGTATCACTGCAGGAAGAGTTCATATATTTTTTTAATTAAAAAAGGGAATTGCAGTGAATATAATGAACCCTTCTCAGCCCTGCCTTGCTAATGTCCCACAGTCCAGATCCAGTGCTACTGTTTGTGGTAATGACGATTTAGTGATTGGCTCTGGGCCCCAAGACAGGGACGCAGTCCACTCATTGTGACAATCAGAAAGGGCTGTGTTCATTTGTGAATCTACAGATTAGCATGGTTGTTAGAGAATTAAGATGGATGGTGCTACCTTGAGGAAAAAAAAATGATAACTTATTTCTTCTTTTTTTTGACTGTATGAATAAATAGGCACCTTGAGAAGTCTATAAAGGGACTGTCACTTGGAAGCCTAGGGATGGAGTTCTCTTCAAGGGTTGAGCCCCAAGAGCTACACAACATAACAGTGTTGATATTTACCATGGCTACCATTGCACAAATCAGATAACCAGCTTAATTCAGATAATTTCATCAGCAGTCAGCAAGGAACAAACGCATCAAATGTCCACCATCTGTTAAAGGGGGGGAAAAATCTAAAAAAATAGGGACAACTACAAGGACGCATGCAAATGCTCGAGCGCGTACACACACACACACACACACACAGCCTAGAGGTCTCGTCACAAGTAGCAACTATCCTGATTACTTGTTCCCTTACTCTGGTCACCTGGGATGGAGTGTCAGCAGGCCACAGTCACCCTTTCATCTACTCTTAGTTGACTTTTCAAAGTAAATGCTTTTTAAACAACTCATTACTTTCACTCACTAGTTCACTCAAAGTCAGTGTTCCTAGCATCCCTTCGTGCTCAGCATGTCTACCCCAAGCAGCCTTACTTAAGCCAGTTCTATGCAGGTGTGCTAGGTCTGGTCCGCAGCCTCCAGGGCCCAGTCTCTGCACCACCCTCACCTGCTTTACATTAGTATAACAGCAATCTGCAGACGCTACGTCTCCGTCTCCTTTATGCCCCTCGTGACGTAATCTGCTTGCATTTCACCTCTAATAGTTCAAATACTGCTCTATGTTCAATCTAGTGTTCATGTTTCTGGGAATTAGAATGTGTCTTTAAGAATAATTTTAATCAGCTGGGCAGTGGTGGCACACACTTTTAATCCCAGCAGTTGGGAGGCAGAGACAGGTAGATTTCTGAGTTCGAGCCAGCCTGATCTACAGAGTGAGTTCCAGGACAGCCAGAGCTACACAGAGAAACCCTGTTTCAAAAAAACTAACAAACAAAACAAAAAACAACAAACAAACAAACAACCACCAAAACAAAACAACAACAACAAAAAGGAATAATGTAGGCAGTCCATCTTCTAATAATAGCTAAAACGGGGGTTATATGTGGTAGAGAACTAGATATGAATAGGAACATAGGTGTGGTAAGTATGATGAATAAAAGCTCTTTATTACCGTTACTAATTAATGATAATGATAAGGGAAGTAAGAATGAGAAGTCAGTAGGCATAGCAAGCCAGGAAGATGCATATTTCTTCAGCACTGGCTTGGAATGGTAGCTATAAAGTTCTGTAAACGCCTACTTCAGAAGGGCAGCTGGTCCAGAACAGGGTCAGAAGCCAGAAAACGAAGGTTAAAAAACCAAAAACCAAAAACCAAAAGGCAAACTCATAAAACAGTGGTGTTGCTCTGAGAACCAGTAAAGGATCAGACTCATGCATGAGACAGGAATTTAGCAATAATGAAAAATAATTGATATCATATTTTTTTTAAATCTGAAGTTACGTTAGCATGGAATAAATAATGTTTGTTGTTGTTTTGGTTTGGGTTTTTGTTTTTGTTTTTGTTTTTTTTTTCATTCTGGGGGTCAAATTTAGGACCTTGAGCTCTACCACTTAGCCATCTCCTCAATCCTGGTAATTGGATTTTTAAACATATGGGTTTTAAATAAAACTGAAAGTGAATAGATTGAGAAACTGAGAATCAAGGAAACGATAATACAGTCATCTCAAGAAGAGCTAATTTTCACCCTGTTAGTTTCTGCTTGGTCATCCTAGCCTCTTTGTTTGATTACTATTATTTGACTTATTTGTTACAAAGAAGCACAGAATGGTGCTGGGACAGCAGTGACATCTCCTCAGGGTTTCCGTGAGGGAGCTGGGGCTTTGGAGCTCAGTGGACAGATACATAAGGGAGAGGAGAAATTGATCAGCAGATGGTGGCTTACAACAGCCTGTAACTCCAATTCCAGGCGATCCAATGCTCTCTCAGTCTCTGAGAAGTCCCGTACATTTGTGGTGTATATAACCTCATACAGGTGCACAAAAGTAGACATAATAAAAAGACAGAAAGTTCCTGTACATACATACAATGAAGATACAGACAAACAGAACAGACAGACAGAAGAACAGACAGACATGTTGGTTCTCCTGGTGGTTGTCTCCATCAGTGAATTTGAAGTTCTGTTGGGATCAGAGTCATTTATTCTTCTTTCATTCCTCCATCCTTAGCCAAAACTATGCTTGATGGATGGGTGGGTTTGGGAAGAACTTTTGATAAATGCACTCAGCAGGGGGAATGGTAAGCCATGGAAGCGGCCCTTTCTTGTTAAAAATGCCCACATGAAAAATAATTAGGACTATTGTGGTAAAGACAGAAAAGCACGGGAGGAATGTGGCACTGGAGTTGTTGCCAGAACATACAAGCTCACACAAGAAGCCATGAGGGAGGGCAGCGTACTCCGTAACTCATGTGGAGTGAGAGGGAAATGATCTCTTAGTTGTAGATATATATCTACTGCTGACTTCTGTTCTAGAGCCTTGCTTTAAATCTCGTGCTTCTAATGTATTTCTTTAAGAATAGGTGTTTTGGGGGCTGGAGAGATGGCTCAGCCATTAAAGGCTAGGCTTACAACCAAAAATATAAGAATAGGTGGGGCTTTTTTCTTGAAATTTAACAAACGTTTTTAGAGTAACTTTTTCTTTAAAAAGACAGACTGTCCAGCAGCAATTAGAAAAGCACTCTGAATAAGAAAATTGAAAACTCAGTGATTTTTTTCTTTTATGATTGTAAGACCTATTTAAGTTTTTTTTTTTTT
>JADRCD010233523.1:0-25400 GCA_019843815.1 Montemys delectorum | reverse complement strand
GAAAATTTAAGAGCTAGGTGGCAAAGGAATCTTACACTCAGCTCTTGAAAATTGTTAGACAAAAAGTAGCCACCCATTCTTAAGAAGTATAAAGCTGAAAACATAAATACACATCTTCAAAGAGCATGGCAAAGTGTAAGTGAGGTGATTTGAATGAGAGTTGTACTCCAGGTTCACATAATTAAATGATTGGACTGCAGTTAGTAGACATGTTTGAAAGGATTAGGATATTTAGCCTTGTTCAAGAAGTTGTGTCACTGGGGCTGGGAGTTGGAAGTTTCAAAGGCTTCTGGTAAAAGCACTGTGTCTCTTTCATTCTGCTGATCCCCAGCACCTTCCTGCTTGCCACCATGGTCCCTGCTATGGTACTCATTGACTTAAATTTCTAAAACTGTGAGATCACAAATTAAATGTTTGTGTGTCTGTGTGTGTGTCTCTGTGTGTGTGTGTCTCTGTGTGTGTGTGTGTGTGTGTGTGTGTGTGTATCTCTATCTCTGTTTCTCTATCTAGGCATATATATATATTATATATGATTATAAATTCATATATGCAAGAAAATTTTATATATATATTATAGATAGATAGCATTTTATCATAGTAATAAAAGGTGACTAAAATGATTAAGTATTCATTACACTGTCATAGCTTTTTCTGAATGATTATGGGCAACTGAGAACCAGGCACACCTTCCACTAACTTGAGGTGCCATTTCAGAAGCATTTCTTTAGTACTTCTCTGCTATACACTTTCTCTTCTTCCACAGAAAAATCTGTGAAAGTTTTGGCAAATTAGTTTCTGTCTGTTTCAGAAATGGCATGAGTAAAATTAGATGATAATTTCACTTCATAGGGCTGTTTCTGGCTACATTAGAATATTGAAATAATTTAGAGCAGCACCTGGAAATAATGAGTTCTTAATAGCATTTGAGTAAATATTTTCAAATCAATCATCCTGTATTAAGTTCAGTATGTCTTAATAACATTACTGTTTATAGTGTTTTATGTTTATGTTTATAAAACTGACATATCTTCATCCCAAAATATCTACACATATGCTACTCTAACATCAATATTATTTGTATTTTCTAAAAATGACACGGTATGCTTTGTTAAATATTTTGCATGCTATTTATAATGGTTAGCCTTCATTGTCCACTTAACTGGCCATAGAATTTCTATGGGGACATAACTCTGGGTATCCTGTTTTCAGAAATGTTTATCAGATGAAAGAAGATATATATGAATGTGGACAAAAAAATCTTATGAGCAGGAGTTCTGCACAAGAGATAAATTAGACAGTCAACATTCCTCTATGACTCTGAGGGCTAGATTTAATTATCTATTCCACACAACCTAGAATTACCTGGGCTAAGAGTCTCATTGAGAGATCTTTGCATTGGGTTGACCTGTGTGTTTGCCTATCAAACTCCATCATAACTATATCATAATTATATAAGCTATATAAATATATCAGTTTATGTTTTGGGAAGTCCTAGCCTACCAATCTCTAGGTAGAGAATACTGTACTCTAATATACTTCAGGAATCTTACTGAGCACAAATAACCCAATAAGCATGCAAGCATTTGTTACATTTGTTCTCTCTGTGTTCTTGCCTGTGGATATGATTAACTACCTCTCGTGGACTTCTTGATATGCAAGATCAAGCACTGTAAGTGCTTTCTCCCCCAAAGTTAATTTTATCTCTGCATTTTATCAGAAATAAAACCAACAGCAACCAGCCATTTAACACGCCTGTTGGCATGGCTTCCCCTCCACAATTTCTTTAAAATCTGAGCCCTGATAAATTCTTTCTGACTTAACTTGATTTGTCAAATGTTTTGCCTCAACATTGTGAACACTAACTAATGATGAAGATTGGTATTGGGGAGTATTGATATTGCCATAATACAACTGACCATGTATGCCTTTGAAAAGTGTGTGAACTGTAAATATAGAAGATTATGGAGTTATCTATGGTAAGAGGTTAGATGGCATATGACAAGCTGAATGTATCATTCTGGTTGATATTTGGAAAACCAGAAAGAAGAGAAGTGTGAACAGCAGGGGCCTGGCTCACAAAGTTTCACAGAGAGACAAGAACTAAGCTAGAGGTCATAGTTTGACAATTCATCTGCAAATACTCTTCACATGTCCAGACAACTTATAATGATGTTTAATTCAAACATTGTGTATTCTCTCACTCTCTGCACACTGTCCACAAGTGTATCTTTGTATTTATTTGCATTTATTGTGGGAAGACACACAGGTCTAAATGGAATGCCACCATCATTTACCTCTGATCACAACTAGAGAGAAGGAGGCAAAAGACTTTAAGAAAAAGCTAGCCAGGTGGTGGTGGCGCAGGCCTTTAATCCCAGCACTTGGGAGGCAAAAGCAGGAGGATCTCTGAGTTCGAGGCCAGCCTGGTCTACAGAGTGAGTTCCAGGACAGCCAAGGCTACACAAAGAAAACCCTGTCTCGAAAAACCAAAACAAACAAACAAACAAAAAACAAGGATGGCAAACATCAAGGGAAAAATTTCTTCTAAACAAAGCAGGACTGATGCACATATGACCGCAAAAAGACTGTGTTAGCAAACAGAGGGTACATAGGTGTAAGCCAGATATGATCCTAGCACTGAGAGTGGAAGTGGACACAAGTCTGCAACCTAACCTACAAGCTTTGTCCAATTGATATGTCTCGCACATGAAAAATTTGTTTTCTCAACAATGTGTCAGTGGGTTTGTAAAAACCACTCTAGGCCAAACCTCATACCCGGCAGTCGATGATCAACACCAAAGAAACTCAATGGTATTTTTATAGAAGTTTGGCGTATTACAGTTTGCCTATGATTTTTTCTTTTTTGTTTTTTGTTACCCTACAGGTCTTTTACTTAAATATATAATTTTCCATTTTCTGTTTTTAGAAATTTCTGGGTATGCTCATGTGAGTGACTCTATGTCTAAATGTGTTTCTCATGCTTTTTCTTTAGCACTTGGTCTTTCTGCCTACCTGTCTTTGTTTGTTTGTTTTTTTTCTATTCCAGGTTTATAGGTTTGTTTAAATTTTATTTCATTTTTCCTTTTATGTTTTTATATGCCTGTTTGTTCAAAGTTTTTTTGGGGGGTTGTTGTTTTGTTTTTGTTTTTCTTTTGTTTTATTACAGAATTTCTATGTGTAACTCTGGATATCCTAAAACACATTCTGGATTTGAATTGAGAGATCCATCAGCCACCATGCCCACTTGCTTGTTTGTTTTCTTAGGAGGAGGAATAAGAAAGGTTGCATATTTGAGTAGACAGGGAAATGGGGAGTATCTGGGAGCAGTGTGGGAAAGAGAACTGTACTTAGAATATATTACATAAGAATTCATATTAAAAAGTAGAGGAGTAAATAATTAGGGGAAAATTTTTTAATATAGAATGTTATTGAGGATTTGTTATGTTTGTTACTCTCTGATTTTATCAAGGTTCAGGAGAAGAGAATCAGGTGAAGCAGTTTTTCAAGGAAAGGTATATGACAAAACTACTATAGTATTTAAAGAGCTTAGACTACTAAAGAGAAGTTTCTGAAATTTGGATTGTAACAACAGGAAAAATATACTGAATGTAACAGTCTATCTCCTAAAACTCCAACTTGAAAATATAAATACACGTATATAGAAAGAGGCTAAACTGAAAATACTATAACAAGGAATTCCTGATCAAAACAACAAAACAACCACAAACAAAAACGATCAAAGAGATAAAACCAAACAGGTAATAAAATAAGAAAGTGATCTCCCAAGGTCACTATTGTAGTTACTTTTGTAACTTGAAACAAACAACACAATAGAGGCGTATGTGAAGGGAGAGTATTAATTAAGAAGTTGCTTCCACTAGTTTTATTTGTGAGCTTGCCTTTGAGGCAGTTTCTTTATTAATGATTAATATTAGAAGTATAACAATACAACACAAAGTTTTGCAATGAAGATGAATGACTTCAGGATGTGTAATGGCATCCCAGAATGTAGGAGGCCCCAAGTCCTTAGCACATCTGATTTGCTCATGGACGAATCTTGGAAGCTGTAAAACTCAACATGCAGACATCACCACTTGGGAAAACTAAAACAGAGACTTAATCTATCAAAGTTCACAGTTCTGGAAAGGTCTCTAAATGTACTAAGCTTGCTTTTTGGCTTCTGAAGAGAAGTTCCGCTCCTGGGTAAGTGTTCTTGTTAACTGAAGCACATCAACATACAACATGGTTATTTTTGGAGGAGAGCTTAAGAGTTCACCCTGAGAAAGACTTAGGGCTACACTGGTATCCTGATCACCCAGTGTAGTCCACAGCCAGCTAAGAAAGACTTTCTGTCAGCTTAAACCCATATCCAAGCAGTCTTCTCTGGTCAATACTCAATAACAGATGTCAAAGATGACAGGACAATTGGATAGATGAAGAAAGATGCAGGCATGGAATGGAGACAGATCAAGCACGTGTTTTTATATGCTGTAGGAGATTGAGCTGCAAATATGTGTCTGTCCAAGCTACTGGAACACTTGTAATTCCATTATTAGCTCCGCATTCTATACATAAACGTGCAGGGTTTATGCTTACCACCCCCTCACTTTAATCCTTGGTAATTTAATTAAGTTGTTTAGATCATATCCACCCTAGCTCTTCCTGGGTATCATCCACTTCATCAGGTTCCCAGCTACAAGTCTTCTTCCTTCACCATGTGGTGTGTGTGTGTGTGTGTGTGTGTGTGTGTGTGTGCGCGCACGCGTGCATGCACACGCAGGCGTGCCTACATACATGCTTGACACAAACCAAAGGTCAACTACTGTTGCCTTTTTAAACTTCTTTAATCTGATCTTTTATGGCTATATCTAACTTTTCTCATTTCTCATTGAAATGAGAATGTATATTCTGAATCATTGTACATATGTATGTATAGAATATCATTTTTTACAACAGCTAATACCTAAGAGATTGTCTTAAATCTGTATCAAAAGAGTTTGGGGATTGGGGCCTGTTGAAGAGTGTGAGGACTTTCTGATTGTAAGAACTTTAGTGATAGTTTCAACATATTTAATATTATGAGATGAAAATGAGACTCTTTGGAATGGCGTGAAATACTTTAAAGTTATGTGCTTAAGTGTGTAGAAGTGGTAAGGTTGTGATGGGTAATTTCATTTTAAACTTTATTGAATTTACAGTCTCTATAGAACCACACCTCCAACATATCTATAAGCATGTTTCTTAAAGAGATAAACAAAATGGTAAAGGCATCCTTTCAATAGAGTTAGAACAAATATTGTTATACAACAATATTTTCTGACAAATCCCAAGGCCATAGATTCAATCCCCAAGCATTAAGAAAATAAAGAGGTTCTTGTCTGAACCTTGAAAATAATGCAAAAAGCAGTCTGGAGATACAACACTGGAGTGGAGCACGTCTCCTCAATGAGCAACACTAACTTCAGTTCCAATAGTAAGAAAAAAAATTCAAGTTTTAAAAAAATTCTTTCTCATTCTTATCATAAACACAACTATAATTCACATCTATGTGTCTGTGCAGCACGATAACCAACCATTCACAATTTTATATGAAGTTTCTCACTTGCATCATCCTGCTTGCAATTAGTAGCCAAAAGCTTTGTGGATAAACATAAAACACTTTACAGCCATCACAACTGGTGATTTAAGATTTGGAATTTTGTATTTATGCATGCATATTACTGAGTTAAAATCACAAATCATGTACATTTATTACTTACAAAGATCCTCTTGAATTCAATGAAAAAAATCCGTTATGTCTTGTTCCAATGGTGATTTCTTTTAATTTATTGTTCAAATGAGCAAAGAGCTTCTTTTCCACAGAAAAAGGAACACTTGTTTCTTTTCTTTTCTTTCTTTCTTTTTTTTTTTAAGCTGCTGCCCTGTGCTTTGCGTGTGAACTGTTAATCTGTTTGCTGTGGATAGAGATTACAGGAGGGAGTGCCAGGGCAGTTACAGTTAGGTCCTGACACCCTGGCACACAGCCTGAATGGATATATTGCAATCCTCTAAATCTGCCTGTCAGGAGATGGGACACAAAGGTAACAACTGCCAGTTAAATCAAATTGCTTGGAGTAAATTGGACAAATTTTGTTAGCCTCTTGCCTACCCTGGCTTGGAGCCACATCAGCAAGGGCAATGATGTTAAGTTTGGGATTGAACTTGTGGCTCAACAAAACTAATTCAGTAGATGCTTCCAGCAACTGTGTTAGACTGATTAAAAGCAGCCCCGTGGTCAACTCAAATTGTTTTATATATTGATGTCTGGTTGTCTCCAAATGACCCAGAGTTTCCTGGTGAGCAGAGATGGGTTCAAATGGCAGTGCTTCAATTGGAGTGTTCAGCAGAGCAATAGACACAAAAAGATACTCAAGTTACTTTGCTTGAATCTGAACTCTGTGGAAAGTTTAATTCAAGCAAACTTCTATGACTCAGTCTTTTTGTTTAATTACAAAACCAGACCAAGTATACTGTGGCAATCTGTCACCTACCCAAATCAGTTAATCTACTGAAATCCTTAAAGCCATAGTCCACGGGATAAGATTCAACTACACTAATAATATGCTTACTTGGGACTCTATTCTTATTTTGGTAAAATTCTTCCTGGCAAGGATGACAGAGCTTAAATATTCTTATTCTTCTCTCTTGCTGGCCTACAACAAAGATGAAGTGAATTATAATTTAGAAATATGTCATTAGATAATACAGTAGCTATAACAGCCAAGATTTACAAATACAGTAATATAGAAATTAAAAAAAAAACTTACTCAATAGATTTGTGCTGTTAATTATTATTTTAATGTAAGTTAATGGGAGAGGAGATGGTACATATTTATCTTTAACATTTGATTTTCACACTATTTCAACACCTTCATGCAGATGGTAATTACATATAAGCTCTTATTGGTAAAACATTGATAAAACATATAAATAAATAGATCTAAGACAATCTATATAATTCATGGAACAAATCCTCAAGTATAATCATCTTCATTAAGAAGGAAAGGACCTCGGCCTTGTGAAGGTTCTGTGCCCCAGTGTAGGGGAATGCCAGGGCCAATAAGTGGGAGAGGGTGGGGTGGCAGGCATGGGGATGGGGGAGGCAAAAGAAGTTTGTTCTTGTTTTTGTTTGTTTGTTTGTTTGTTTGTTTGTTGGAGGGGAACCTGGGAAAGGAGAAATTTACATGTAAATAAAAATAAAGAAATCTCAAACACTTCCCTTGTCACCGAAACTCCAAGCAAAATTATTTTTTTGGTTATTTTAATTTAATTCACATATTCAACTAATAATTTATGAACTAATAAAGATCATTATTATTGATGACATCATTCTGGAGGAAAGAACATAGGATGAAATATTAGACTGGACATCAGACCTATAATCCAGATGTGGAACGATATTGAGAAAACCAGGTGCGATGGAATAGGCTGTGATCCCCGAACATGGAAGGTGAAGACAGAAGAATATGAGTACAAATGAACCTTTACCTACACAGGAAATTTGGACCCCTTCTTATGATACTCTGCCTCAAACAACCAAATAAATGGAATAACAAAAAAACACAACACATGAGGGATTGTATTTTAAAAAAATTGGAGGACCATATATTACAGTGGACGTATATATGCATTGTCGATATTCAATAGATCAGTTCACCTTTTATTTCTTCATTTCACATTTTACTTTAATTTTTAAAAGAGAAGAATCTTGTTAGAACTAAAAACTGAATCTTGAGAAAAATATATAAAAATATATGAAAGATGATGCTAGTGTAGAATTTTAACTTCTCACATTTTTCCTTTGGCAACTATTATTGCCTTCCAAAGGTACTTCTACAGCTTTGTTGAGCTGAGTAATTTAAAATGTTAACTTCCTAATTTTGAAGCCATTTAAAGATATTTATCTTAATGAAACATCCCTAGTGTAAGTCATTTAATAACTACTGCTCCCATATTACTTGAACCTACTCATGTCAATGTGTTTTAACTGATTTCCATCTGCTGGTAATTACAACTTCTTTGTGAAAGGCTTTTTTTTTGGATCATGGTAGTATCATTGGGTAAGAAAAATGCTAGAACAAGACTCTGCTCCATGTCCCCTAAGAAAGAGACTTCTGCTTTGATAGTTTGCTCTTTAAAATATCTTGTTACTCCACGCTACCCTGTTACATATCAGCTGGGATTATGCCTGTACTTTCATTTGGTGTCACTTTGTCTTGTATGTCATTAAATGAACTCTGTTCTATAGTGACAGTCCAGAGCCTGTCTTTTCCCTCTAGTCCATGGTGCTGTTACAAAGTATGTAGGGATACATTTTTTCCTACCTAGATTAATAAATGATCAACCTCCCCCCCTTACCCACTAGCCATCAGCAGTTGTGGAAGAGAAAAGTTATTAGGGCATGGGTGCAGTAAACCTGTTTAGAAATAGCTCTTTCTGGGTGAGTCCAAACTTCATTGTCAGGATATCAGCAGTTCAGTCTAGTAGCTGCAGTCTATTCTTCTCACCAGACAGTGCACATGAACAAGTACAAGACCAGCAGCTGTAGTCCAATCCACTCGGCAGTTAGCACATAGGAGCCAACGAGGGCATTTCAGTCAGGAAAAAAAAAATGCTAGGCTTACCATCTGGTCAGGGAAGAAGCAAGAAAAGCCCCCAGAACCTCACAAGAAGTTCTTTAGTGAGTTTCACTCTATGGCTTAACCACAAGTGCAGCTCAGCAACACACACACACAAAAAGTGCACTAGTACACGACTTAGAAAACAGTAGGAATGAGGAGCAAAGCAAACCAATGCTTGAGCTCCTTCTCTCTGTGGGATCAAAACATATATATATACTCCTTCTGAACATTGTGCATCCTGTCATGTGTTTGCTATGCATTCTGTCATGTGTTCGCTAGAGCAAAGCATCCTTTCCCGTGTCTGTGTCAGGAAAACATTCTTCCACTTGTCTGCTTTAGACAAACATCCTTTCTTTCACCTGTGTGCCCCAACAAAACATCATTTGACATAACTGACTTTCCAAAGAAACCAGAAGTTTCCACTTCAAAATGTTATAGTTTGAGTGACTTCGGTTCAAAAGAATGTTGTTTTCCTCAGAGTGGGGGAGGGTGGACGATCACTTCAAGTTGCCACTATGGCTCAGTCTAGCTAAGAATCTGATTCCCCTTGCAGACCAAAAGCTTTTGTGTCCTTTCTTGGTAGATAAAGGGTATAGAACTTCCTTATATTTTTATTTAATGTCATTAATCCAAAATCTGAGCATTCGCTGCCAAGGACCTACCTTATAATAGAATCCCATTCCTCCTTGAAATTTCAAAATATAAATTCGGAAGGGAGAAGAGCCTTCAGCCCACCAATGCAATGTGCTGGTGCATGGTTATTTCACATTGAATTGTGTCACTCTTCTCCTGACTGGTTATCCATTAACTTTCTAATATGAATTTTTATTTCAGTTTTTATAGGTAGATACAGTGTACATGTGTCTTCATGTGAATGTAAGCCATGTGTTATGTGGATCCATTACATGTGCATGCATGTAAAGTACAGAGTGTCTCTCCAACCTCCGGAGGTTGCCTGTTTCCATTCTTTCTGCTGTCAGACAGGGCTTCAGTCTTTTTCTCTCACTCAATACCAGATCAGGTTCTCCTCCCCCCACCTCCCCCCACCCAGTCTCCTTTCCTTCCCAGGTCCCTCGCTCCGCTCCTTCCCACTTGTGATTGCTTTCTTCTCCTTCCCAAGCTGGACTGAGGTGCCCTCACTTGGGCTTTTCAGCTTGTTGACCTTTTTGAGTTCTGTCGACTGTATGTTGGGTATTTTGTGTATTTCTGGCTGATATCCATTTACTAGTAAGTACATACCATGCACTTTTAAAGCAAATCATAATGAAGATGCTGGAATTGTTTTAAAAGAGAACCTGAGAGAAGGTGGCACATGTTTTTAATCATAAAACTCTGGAGCCAGAGGTGGGAGAACCACTGTAAATTCCAGGATAGCTTCTGGTCTATAAAGTGAGTTCTAGGACAGACAGGGACATAGAGTGAAACATTATCTTAAATGAACAAAAACAAGTTATTGTATAGTAATAATTTTTATACTTTGTGGTCTTTCCATCTTCTATTCTGTGTCAACTCGATAGATACTAATTATATCTGTTTGAAATACAAAGTTTGAGCCTGGTAGTGATGGCACACACCTTTAATCCCAGCACTTGGGAGGCACAAGCAGGCAGATTTGTGAGTTCCAAGCCAGCCTGGTCTACTGAGTGTGCTCCAGGACAGTCAGGGCTACATAGAGAAACCATGTCTTGAAAAACCAAAACCAAACCAAACCAAAACAAACCAAAACAACAACAACAAAACAACTAAACAAAGAAAAGCAAAAGTAAAACAAAGTTTGGCTTCATAAATTTAAAACAATAAAGGTTTGTTTAAGTGATAATTACTCAATTACTCAAATCAGTAAAATTAAATATTAGTACTTCATTCTGTCCCCGGTTGCATATTCATTGTTCTCTGTCAGTGACAGGCTAACCTTTGGTTTCTCCAATAATAATAACATGAAAATGCTCAATACTTCAGGTAAAATTGTACAGCCTCTGCATAAAACCTTTATATATTCTTCCATAGACTACAAACCATCATTAGTCATATATGATGCCAAACATAAATGCTATGTAATTTGAAATAAATAAATGGTTTCTATTATAAAAATTTATGCTAGATGTATATCTATAAAAATACATTTCAATAAAGATGGAAAATATTCAACAAGAGGGTTATATAAGAACATCAACTATAATAATTAATTGCTATCTATAAGATAAAATAATAAGGCATACATTATTTTCAAGATTATAAATGCAATCTAAGCATATAGAGAAAATACTGATGTGTTTGTTTTAATATTAGAAGCAGTAGAGTTTTACTAAAAGTTTATTATGAAACCACCATGATTTCAAAAACACTACCATCAATAAATCTGTTTTTGCTGTTTATTTTTCATTTAACAAGGGTAATAATTTTTGAAATGTTAGTTAACATTAGTTATTTGTATGAATAATATTAACTGCTAATTAAAGCAGAAGACATGAAGGAGGAAAAATATAAAGGATGAAAAATTTGTCTTCAGATATGCAAAATCTTGTTTATAATTTAGTAATCAAAACCACATTTTTTTTGATTAACAAAAAAGAACAGTAGAGCAAATAAATGCCTTGATAATTTTCAACTAAACACCATGTCTGTTAACTATCAAATTTTAAAGGTGTTCTTGAAGATCCACAGAAAAGTAAGAACAGAATAAAATATGTCTGGAAAAGAAAGACTATAGAAAACTTTAAAATATGTACGTATACATATATGTATATATGTATAAATATAGGACATATTATTTTTTAAATCAATGTGAAGACTAACAGCCAATCAAGAAAAATAATATAATTGACTGTAGCAAAAAAAAACTTAATTGAAGTTTATAGAGATAGTTATAAGACAATATAATCAACAGATATCCAGCAAAAGTCATAGCTTATGAAATATAAAGTATATATTTTGTTATAAACAAGTATTCTGTTTAGATTAAAGTGAAAATGTAATAATAATCCCTAGAAAAAATTTGTCATTGCTTAAATGTATTTTTAATCAAATAATTTGAAATCACCATTTCAACTTTTTATGTTTAATGATCTTTATGTTGATTTACTTTAATTGTATTTAGTTTTATGTGTGCATGTATGTGAGTCTGTATATCTTTGTATCTGTAAGAAATAAAATACAATTTTAAAGTACATTTTCCAATGTATAACCTCATATTTAAAAGGTAAATAATATTTTAACATGTAACAAATATCTACACATGAGTTGAAATCATAACAGATTAGTTTTTACAGCAAAAAGAGAACCTAGAAGGCCATCAAATGAGGTCTGCTTCCTAACTGCATCTTCTATGTCAGTACTTCCTCCCTCAGTGACAGCTTTTCCATGAAAGAGTATGGCAAATATTATATTTTATATCTCTTTAAAAAATTTTAAATGCTTTTGTTGTATTTTTATCAATTTATATGACCCTATGTGTGTATGTATGTATGTATGTGTATGTATATATATATATATATGTATGTATATGTGTGTATGTATTTATGTATGATATGTGCACATGAGTGTGGATACCTAATAAGGCACATTAGTTCCTAGACCAGGAGATGTAGCACGTTGTGAGCCATTTAATATGAGTTCTGGGAATAGAACTCAGTCCTGTGTAAGAGCAACAAACTATCTTACTTGATAAAGTAATCCATTAGCACATATGTTAGGTCATTTTTATGATTAATGTACACAATACAGCAAAAGTAATGAGCTACAGGTTGGGAAAAAATCTTCAGTAACCCTCCACATTCGATAGAGGGCTAATATCCAAAATATATAAAGAACTCAAGAAACTAATCACCAAAAATCAAACAACCCAATCAAAAAATGGGGTATAGAACTAAAACAAGATTTCACAGCTATGGAATCTTGAATAGCTAAGAAGCACCTAAAGAAATGTTCAAAGTCCATAGTCATCAGGGAAATGCAAATCAAAACAACCCTGAGATTCTACTTTATACCAATCAGAATGGCTAACATCAAAACCACAGGTGACAACATATTTTGGAGAGGATGTGGAGAAAGAGGAACACTCATCCATTGCTGGTGGGATTGCAAACTGGTACAACCACTCTGCAAATCAATATGGAGGTTCCTCATAAAATAAGAAGTAGAACTACCTGAAGACCAGCTATACCTCACTTGGGAATATACCCAAAAGATGCTCCACTATGCCACAGGAGCAAGTATTCCATTATGTTTATAGCAGCCTTATTTGTGATTGCCAGAAGCTAGAAACAACCCAGATGTCCCACAACAGAAGAATGGATACAGAAAATGTGGTTAATTTATACAATGGAATACTATTCAGCTGTTAAGAATGGGGACATCCTGAGTTTGGCAATTAAATGGATGGAACTAGAAAATATCATCCTGAGTGAGGAAACTCAGATCCAAAAGGACTTGCATGTTATGCACTCACTAATAAATAGATTTTATTTATTAAATCCAAAAAAAGTACAAAATACCCAGCCTACAGTCTACACAACTCAAAAAGTTCAACAAACTAAAGGGCCCAAGTGAGGATGCCTCAGTCGGACTTGGGAGGGAGAAGAAGCAATCATAGGTGAGAGAGAGGAAGAGATTGGGAGGGAAAGGGGACTGGAGGTGCGGGAACATGATCTGTTATTGGGTGAAGGAAAAGGACTAAATCCCTGAGGGCCAGCACAAAGAATGCAAACAGGTAACTTTGGGAGGCAGGAGGTTGAGGGGACCCTTCAGAATGTACCAGAGATCAGAGAAGTAAGAGATCCTCAAGGCTCAAAGGATGGCCCTTAGATGCAGTGGAGAGAATGAACTTGTAGACTCCACTCCCAGCAGAAAGACAGGCCATCAAGTGAGGGGTGTGGTTGCCATCCTACAATCAAAACACTGATCCATAATTGTTCCTGTCTGAGAGAACTGCTGAAATGGAAATACAGAGGAACCTGAGGAAAAAAAGTTCCAGCAATATGCCCAAAGTGGGATCTAGCATTCTGGAAGACCCAACAAGCAGCTGAAAGAGTCAGAGGCAGATATTTGCACCCAACCAATGGACAGAAGCAGCTGACCCCTGTTGTTGAATTAGAACAGGCTGAAAGAAGCTGAGGAGAAAGTCGATCCTGTATTAGAACCAGTAGTCTCAATTAATCTGGACTCCCAAGATCTCTTAGACACTGGATCACCAAAGAGGCAGCATACACCAGCTGATATGAGGCCCCAAACACAGATACAATAGAGGGCTGCTAGGTTCGTATTCATTCAGTGATGATGCACCTAACCCTCAAGAGACTGGAAGCACCAGGAAGTTTAGAGGTCAAGTGACAGGGGAGAAGGGGGCATCCTCATGGAGACAGAGGGTGGAGAGGAGGTATGGGATGTCTCTATTTTCAAAGGAATTTTCTACACTAATGTGAGTGACATTGTTGTGTATGGATTGTGAATATGTATGTCTTTGTTTATAAAGGGAACCAGAGTAGAAAGAAAAGGAGGGAGAGGGTTGGGGAATTAAGTCTCCGTTATGAATTTTCCCAAGATCAGATATAAGAAACACAAAACTGTCATTCATTTGAATCTTTAATGCAAAGTAAATAGTGTAGGTTATACTTGTGAATGTATATTTACATTATATTGGGATAAATTTTATTAATGGATATTCAGATGTAAAAATTGTAGACTTCTAAGACTTCAAAGATAAGAAGATTAATCCTGTTTTAAAAGCAAACCTTGGATAAAAGTGATTTTTTAGAAGTGATAAGAAAGCAGGATCCTCTAGAAATTTTCTAGCCAGCTTTAATCAGAGAGTTACACTTTTATGAGAAAAACCTCACTGCTCCTCTGGCTTATTTTGGCATTTGCTCAAGATAATTTCACAAGGAGCTATAATGACTGCATTCAATTTTATATTTCCTAACTAGCAAGCCAAAAGATGGCGTTTACAGACTTGGAGAGACTTGTTATCAAGATATCAGTCTCCATTGAGATTTTACACCATTTTGTTTTTGACCTATACCAACCTCTTTTTTTGTTATATTCTTCTATCTACTGTGATGGCATAAGCTAAATTCTAATGAGGAAAACTGTGGCAGACCATTGTATATACATTGTTTCTCTTTTTATGACTAAGAAGCAATTGTATTCCACTGATATGCATGTTTATATTTTGCAGAGCAGAAAGAAAGGTGGGGAGGTTATAACATCACTTAGAAGAACACAGGAATGACTCAGTTGTCAGCCAAATAAGACCAATTGACATAACGACATAGTTTAAAATAATTATAAAAGCCTGACAGCCTGCAAATCATTCCTGAAGGATATTAGGAGTATGCTAGTGTTTGAAGATTTCCTAAACTGAGAAAAATTGCCAAGTGCATGATCTGAACACTGTCAGATGTGTGTAATTCTCAAATCTCTACTCAGTAAGCTTTTCTTTAAAAAGCATGGAAAACTAAACCCTGGTACTAAAGTGGGTTACACATATGTGCCAGTCTGAATGAGGGTAAAACTTCAAACTCAGGACTATACACTGTATAATTTGAATAAATGTGGATATAAACATAAATTGTTCATGCAATTTAGTGTGGAAAATATGAGTACTAATAGACATATGGTGAAACACCTGTGCTTCTGACTTGAGCAATTACTAGGAGAACTGCATAGTAAGAAACAGGAATGAACAGAACAAAGGGAAGGGACAGAGTACTCTAGAAAGAGCATCAAATGTCATGCAAGATCTCTTACACCTCATTGTAGCACTCATAAGTTATAAAGCTACACAACAATTTTAATGAAATACAATTATATCAAAGTTAAACTTAAAAGAAAAACATTCCTATTTGTGTACAAGTTTGAGAATTAATTAAAAATATCTTTCTAGCCTAATGTTTTGTGTGAAAACCAAAATTTACATATCTCTGTGCTGCATATCAATGTGTATTTGTTTACATGGGAGCAACTAATACCACAGAGATATAATCTTTAATCCTAAGTATCAGAGAGCAGTGTGTATTCAAATATCATGTTGTCAAAGAAAATAATAAAGTACAATAAACCTTTCTCCAAAGATCTGATTGGCTTAAGCCAGCTTAGTGAGATGGAACCCATACCCAACACTGACCAGGTAACCAAGAACTTGATACTAGATAGGTATCAGTACCTAGGGGAAAACCAAGTACTGATTGGCTAAAAGGAAATAGTGAAGGAAAAATGACTCCTAAAGGTATTTTGCTATACTCATATTCAGTGCTATGTTCAGTCATCATCAGAGAAGTTTTAAGTAGATGAGAATATACAGACCAGCAACTAGACAATGCACAATGAGAACACAAAGCCTTAAGTGGAATATCTCCTTAAAAATCCCTTTCCTTAGAGTTCACAGAACTCTGCAGAAGAAAGGGAGAAAGAAATTATAAAAGCCAGAAGGGATGGTGATACCAAGGAAACAAGGCCTTCTAAGCATAGTACTACAGAGTCATAGGAACTCACAATAGCAGAGACAGCACACACGGGGCATGCATGAGTCTACACCAGGTAAAATTCTACAGTTAGAGGAGAAATGAACACATGCCCGTAATCCTAACACAGATGATAGCTCCAATGACAACCACTTGCCATTGGAAAGAAGTTTTCTCCAAGGTATTGTCTTTGGAAAGTAAGCATTCTTAAATGTAGAACCCCTACTCAGCACAAAACAAACTAAATGGCATCTTGTATGTGCTTTGTCTCATAATGTTGTGTCAGCACTTTTTTTTTCTTTACAGATCCTCTACATAAGTATCATGGCTTCCAGTTTTCTGTGTTTGTTTTTATGAGATTTCTGCTTATAATGTGTGTGTGTGTTTGTGTCTGTCTATCTGGGTTTTGTGTGCTTTCTTTGTGGGGAAGGACTTTTTCTTCTATTTGTTTGCTTTGTCCTATTCCAAGTTGATTGTTTACTTTTATTAAATTCTTTTGTTCTTATATTTTTTCACTTAGATGTCTACTGGCTTTCTAAGGAGAATCAAAAGGTGTGGATTTGAGTGGATGGTGAATTAAGGAGAAGCTTGAGACAGGAATTTTCCTGTCCAATTACATTAAAAAAAAAATTAGTGCAGCAGGAGGCCTGTGATTGGACACGGAGAAGGGAACCAGCTCTAAGAATTGCAGAGGCAGAGGGGTCTCAGGAGAAGGAAGAAAAGGTGAAGATGGAGGCAGACAAGTTAAACAAAGGGCCAGAGATAAATTAACCACAGCAGGGAACACAGCAATTGGTTGCTGCAGGGGCTAGCTAGAGACAGAGCAGTGCCTCTGCCCCAGGCCAGAGAGTTATAGTGTCTGACCTCCATAGACAGTCATTGCATGGGCCTGGTGTAGCAGCAAAGGGAACTCAGGACCTCCAGCCCCAACAAGTTGCCTGGCAGAACGTAGCCCAGTGGGACCGCCCCAGGGCAGAGTTGCCAGTGGTAGCACAGGAAATTGGTGAGTCATTTTTAATATTTCCTGTGACAGGAGCTGAAGGGTTCTAGGGAAGGGAAAATTTAACCAAACATTTCTATTTGAAAAAAAAATACTTTTGATAAGGTTACAGGTGAGGATGACACAACATCTGCCCCTACAACAGGGAGTAACTGGGAACAGGGGACTCAGGCACCCAGAAACTCCACCGGAGCAGTGGCACAGCTTCCTTCCAGTCTGAGAAGGAACTGAACTAACTTGACAGCCAGTCCCACAATAACCAGAGGAAACTCCACTCCCAGGAGCTCTAACAGACCCAAGATCACAGAATCACAGGAGTTTGGTCACACCAGGATCTCAGGGTCACAAAACAGCTTGACTCCCAGGAGCTCTGACACACTCAGAATCTCAGGATCACAGAGACAGCTGAACTCTAAGGAGTTCTGACACAACCAGCATCACATGAAGGACAGACTCCAGTCAGATATAGTGAGGGTAGATAACACAAGAGATAATTAGATGCCACGAGGAAAGCATAAGAACATAAGCAATAGAAACCAACATTACTTGGCATCATCAGAATGCAATTCTCCCACCATAGCAATTCTTGGATACACCATCACACCGAAAAAGTAAGATTTGGATCTAAAATCACTTCCCATGATGATGATAGAGGACTTAAGAAGGACATAAATAACTCCCTTAAAGAAATACAGGAGAAAGCAAGTAAACAGTTAGAAGCCCTTAAAAGGGAAACACAAAAATCACTTAAACAATTAAAGGAAAACACAATCAAACAGGCAAATGAAATAAACAAAATCATCAAATATCTAAAAGTGGAAATAGAAACAATAAAGAAATCACAAAGGGAGACAAACCTGGAGTTAGAAAACCTAGGAAAGAGATCAGGAGTCATAGATGCAAGCATCACCAACAGAATACAAGAGATCAAAGAGAGAATCTCAGGGGCAGAAGATACCATAGAAAACATTGACATAGCAGTAAAAGAAAATGCAAAAAGCCAAAAGTTTCTAACCCAAAACATCCAGGACACAAAGATAAGACCAATCCTAAGGATAATAGGTATAGAAGAGAGTGAAGATTCCCAACGTAAAGGGCCAGTAAATATCTTCAACAATATTATAGAAGAAAACTTCCCTAACTTAAAAAATGTGATGACCATGAAGATACAAGAAGCCTACAGAACTCCAAATAGTCTGGACTAGAAATGAAGCTCCATCCATCATATAATAATCAAAACACCAAATGCACTAAACAGGGAAAGAATATTAAAAGCAGTAAGGGAAAAAGATCAAGTAAACATATAAAGGCAGGCCTATCAGAATTACACCATACTTCTCACCAGAGACTATGAAAGCTACAAGATCCTGGGCAGATGTCATATAGACCCTAAGAAAACACAAATGCCAGCCCAGGCTACTATACTCAATGAAACTCTCAATTTCTATAGACAGAGAAAACAAGACATTCCATGACAAACGAAATTCACACAATATCTTTCCCTAAATCGAGCCCTACAAAGAATAATTGCTGGAAAACACCAACACGAGGAAGCAAACTACATCCTAGAAAAAAGCAAGAAAGTAATCTTTCAACAAACCCAAAAGAAGATTGTCACACAAACATAATTCCACCTCTAACAATAGAAATAACAAGACATAATAATCACTTTTCCTTAATATCTCTTAAGGTCAATGGACTCAATTTCCCAATAAAAACACATAGACTGACAGACTGGATAGATAAACAGGACACAGCATTTTGCTGCATACAGGAAACATACCTCAGTCACAAGGACACACACTCCCTCAGAGTAAAGAGCTGGAAAAAAAATTTCCAAGCAAATGGTCTCAAGAAACAAGCTGGAGTAGCCATTCTAATATTGAATAAAACCAACTTTCAACCAAAAGTTATCAAAAAGGATAAGGAAGACCACTTCTCACTGGTCAAAGGAAATATCTACCAAGATGAACTCTCAATTCTGAACATCTGTGCTCCAAATGTAAGGCACCCACATTCATAAAAGAAACTTTATTAAAGCTCAAAGGACACATTGCACCCCACACAATAATAGCAACTCTCAGCAATGGACAGATCATGGAAACAGAAACTAGACAGAGACACAGTGAAACTAACAGAATTTAGTCAACCAAATGCATCTAACAGATATTTATAGAACATTTCATCCTAAAACAAAAGAATATCCCTTCTTTACAGCACATTATGTTACCTTCTCCAAAACTGACCATATAATCAGTCACAAAACAAGCCTCAACAGATAAGAAGATTGAAGTAATCCCATGGAATAAGACTGGACTTAAATACCAACAAAGACAATGACAGAAAGCACCCATACATATGGAGGCTGAACAACACTCTACTTAATGATAACTTGGTCATGGAAGAAATAAAGAAAAAAATTAAATGTTCTTTAGAATTTTATGAAAATGAAGACACAGCATACCAAAACTTGTGGGACACAATGATAGCAGTGGTAAGTGGGAAAACTCAGCTCTAAGTGCCTCCAAAAAGAAACTGAAGAGAGTTTGCACCAGCAGCTTGACAGTATACCTGAAAGCTTTAGAACAAAAAGAAGCAAATACACCCAAGTTGAGTAGACAGCAGAAAATAATCAAACTCTAGGCTGAAATCAACCAAACAGAAACAAAAGAACTATACAAAGAGTCCCAAAACACCAGAAAAGCAAGATTTGGATCAAAAATCATATCTCATGATGGTAATAGACGAATTTAAGCAGGGCATGAATAACTCCTTTAAAGAAATACAGGAGAACACAGGTAAATAGGCTCAAGCCCTTAAAGAGGAAACACAAATTTTATGTAATTTATGGCCCTCAGTAGTAAGTTTTTAAGTATCTCTAAATCATATATATTTGCTTATATTATTTCACAAAAATTTGTTTAACTCTGAATAAAATTATCATAAAACAATATTGCTTTATATATTAAGGTAAGCATTGGAAAGTTAGAAATATATGTCATGATCCTTGATCATTATTTGATTGAGATTATTATCATAGGGAAATGTTGAGCTACTATCTAAATATTGAATTTCAAATTTGGAAAACAGAGAGAGTACATTATATTTTCAGTGTAGAGGAAAGTTACATATGCTAAGAATAGAGCAACTTCTCTGTGAAATAATATTTAAAACTTCTTGAAAACTACAAGATGCTTCGAGGTTTAATAGAGCAAAGCCCAAAAGAAACAGTGGAATGGAAATGAAATTCCATGGTAAAAATATTTGAAAACTCACTAATATAAAGGAATTGGCAAGGGAAAATTAATTAGTTTAGCAAATGAAGGAGCTAGAGTAAGGACCAAAGGAGCAGAAGGGTTTGCAGACCCTTAGGACTAACAACAATATGAACGAACTAGTATCCTCAGAGCTCCCAGGGACTAAACCACCAACCAAGGACTACATATGGTCTGACTGAATGCTCCGGCAGCATGTGTATAGTAGAGGATGGCCAAGTTGGTCATCAATGGTAGGAGAGGCCCTTGGCCCTGTGAAGGTTCTGTGCTCCAGTGTAGGGGAATGCCAGGGCCAGTAAGTGGGAGAGGATGGGGTGGTAGGCATGGGGAGGGGGGAGGCAACAAGTGTTTGTTCTTGTTGTTGTTTTATTTTTTTATTTTTATTTTTTTTTTTGGAGGGGAAACTGGGAAATATGACATGTAAATAAAGAAAATATCTAATAAAAGAAAAAAAAGAGCTACAATTCATGAAGACATTTATTTACATCTAAATGTACTTATAAAAAAAGGAAATTACAAGAAAAAGAGGAGAACAAAATTCAGAGATATTAAAGATATCAAGGAAGGCAAGACTATCCATAGTTACAAACATAAAAAGTGAATAAATAATTTGAAAATAAATTAACATTTTATATGGTTAGATACAGAGAAACCACAGGGTGTGTTATGTGATTGGAATTACCTAGAATATTGTCTTATGACTTCCATTATTATAAAGGGACACCATGAACAAGGCAACTCTTTTTCTTTTTCTAATGGATTTTATTTGTTTTTTTTTTTTATTAGATAGTTTCTTTATTTACATTTCAAATGATATCTCCTCTCCTGGTTACCCCCCGAAAAATATCAAAAACAAAAACAAAAACAAAAAAACAAACTCAGTTTCCTCCCCCTCCCCCTGCTAACCAACCCACCCTCTCCCACTTCCTGGCCCTGGCATTCCCCTACACTGGGGCATAGACCCTTCACAGGACCAAGGGCCTCTCCTCCCATCGATGACCAACTTGGCCATCCTCTGCTATACATATGCTGCTGAAGCCATGAGTCTCACCATGTGTGCTCTTTTATTGATGGATTAATCCCTGGGACCTCTGAGGGTACTAGTTAGTTCATTTAGTTGTTCATCCTAAGGGGACGAAAACCCTTCAGCTCCTTGGGACCTTTCTCTAGGTCCTTCATTGGGGACCCTATGCTCAGTCCAATGGATGATTGTGAGTCTCTACTTCTGTATTAATCAGGTACTATCGGAACCTCTCAGGAGACAGCTATATTAGGCTCCTGTCAGCCAACACTTGCTGATATCCACAATAGTGTTTGGGTTTTATGACTGAATATGGAAAGGAGTCCCAGGTAGAGCAGTCAACTCTTATAAAGGATCATATTTAATTACTGGTTCTGAGCTTCAGTCCACTATCATCATTGCAGGAAGCATGTCAGCATCCAAGAATGTACAGCATTGGGTTACCTGAGAGTTCTACATCTTGTTACAAAGGTAAATCAGAGAAGATTGTCTTCCAGCCAGCTAGGAAGAAGGTACCCAAGCCAACAAGGGCAAACCTACTGCAACAAAGCCACCCCTCCTAATAATGGCATCCCCTAGGCTAAACATATTCAAATCACCAAATTCTGCCCACCCTTCCTACATAACTGGAGATATTTTGTTCCATGCTTCCCAGGTATTTCATACTTTTGCTACAATATGCCTGCCAACCATTGACACATAAAAATTACTTGACTCATAACAAGTTCATGCTGATAACATATCCTGTTTTGTTCTGTATGTGGTTTGTGGTTCTTAAGAAATTTCCCAAAGCTTTATGTAGGAACTATCAAATTAAAGGTAAATATGAATGGTTATGTATCAAATGACTTCAGTCAAAAGCAACCACTGAGCAACACTTCCTAAACATGCACATGAGCTCATTGTAATTTCTTTTAAATAAGCTGGCCTGGAGAAATGATTGTGGCTATTACAGCCTCAGCCTCTGAATTCTGAGTTTATAATCACCCCTGTCTAACGGAGACCAGTGTTTCTGTGGTTTGTGAGGCAACACAGATCACATATCTCCAGCATCACAGTATATATATGCACACACACACACACACACACACACACATATATATGTGTGTGTGTGTGTATATATATATATATGTGTGTGTGTGTATGTATTTATGTTTGACACATATGTATATGACATACATATGACATATATGTTTGACATATATATGTTTGATGATTGATTTACAATTCCTAATGAGCTTTCCTCTATTTTGGAGTCCCAAAGAAATCAGTTTGATCATCCATTTTTGGAATGACAAAAGATGATACATGAACTTGGCATCAAACGTTAAGTTAAATGAGGTGGGAGGAGACCAAAGTTTCCTTTTTAGTATTCTTTTATCTAGAATACAACCATTGGTTACCATCCATATTTAGGGTAAGGCCTCATATTTCAAATATTCTTATAGAGAAAATCTTTCACAGTAGTGTTCAGCACATCATGTTTTAGTTGATTCTAGATCTAGACAAGTTGACAACCAAGATTGCCTATCATATATGAATATATTATTTTGACTTGACCATTTGAATATATTATTTAGCAGCAATTTTTAAAAAGTAATAAAATTGATGTATCTGGTGCCATGATAAGAGCACTATTTGGGGGTTATTATGAATATGAGTATGAGGTGAAACAAATACAGAAAGAAAAGAAAGATCAAGATATAAACATGTATTCAGATATGAGGTACCCAGATAGAGATTTTCTTTATTTCAGGGTGAAACTTTGGGTAGTAGATTCAGAAACTGGATATTTAAAAACTTAGTTTTCCCTTTTTATTATTTATCTTTCATTTATTTTCTTTGTTTCCAAAAATGTGCTACTTTTCTTGTGAATATCCTTGGAGTATATCATCACTGTTAAATCAGATAGTAACAAAGTTCTTTCTTAGTCAGGAAATGCAATATATGTATATATCTCAAGGTTGTTTTTGATTTGAACACTGAAAAAGATTCATGACAAAAGGAAAATTTGTGCCTTTGTTCACAGGCTTTGTGTAAATTTTAGAGATAAATGGAGAATTTCACACCAAAATGCATAGGAATTTGTATAAGGTAGAAAAGAGTAGTTATGCATAACAATGAAGTAATTATTTGAACTGACTTCCTTGTAATAGACTAAAGGACATAGAAAAAAATTAAATTTAAAGTAAGAAAACACCATGTTGATTTTGAAAGGGAGTGCATACATTATTTCCTCACTTATGACCATTAGTAAAAATGAAGCCTTGGAGTCAGTTCTCTAGCTGGCACACAAACATGAACATAGCTTTAAGTACATTCATGTACTTTTCACTTAAACGTTTAAGGTGGTCAATTCCTTGTTTATTCCTCCTCTCCAAGACCAAGACTTTGTGGTCAAAGACGTTCTACCTGAGTGTTATTTTTCTTTGTGTTCTTAGAAGTATGTGTGTGCTTCTGCTTTCAAAAAATAAACAAACAAATAAGCAAACAGGTGTATCTGAGTGTTTAAATCTTGCTATGTCTGATTATTTTTATTACTCTTTTAATTAGAAGAGAGGGAGAATCTGGAATTTGAGAAGACTTCGTCTTGATAGAATCAATGGGAATGAAAAGTTGGCCACAAAATGAACCTTATGATTTCAGCCTTTGATTTACAGACAATTACTGAAGCATGAGCACTTCATATGCAAGTGTTCAGTGATAACTAACTTTGTCATTTTAATCTTGTAGAGTATTTTAGTGAATAGATTTTAGTAATCTGAGAGGAATTTGTGCTCTTATGTCAGTCATGATCATTTATAAATGGAAGGGTGCTAGGTAACTAAAAGCACTATTCTATGTATTTGCCTACCTTTTGTTCACTCATCACATACTTTAGTCTTGCTCCATAGACTAACAGTACTAGATCATGTGGACTCACTTTGGAGTAATCTACAAATTAAAAAACTGGAATCAGCCATTGACAAATATTTTATCAAAATCTAAAGGAAAGGGAAGTCAAGATATTGCTTCTCCAGCTTCTCTTCTAGTAAATGCAAAGCTTCAGCCCCTACAGTGTGACCCTCTCTTACACTAAGTTCAAGCCAGACCTCAGAGAACACTGACCCTCTATTTACTTCCAAAGTTTGTATTTTCAACATTAGTTTTAAAATACTTTGAGATTTTATATATATAAAATATATTATATATATATATTATGTATAATATATATACCCATAAACAAAATAGGTTAATGAATTTGCATCATTGAACTGGCAGTGGCATACAAAAAGTTTCTAATGAGTAGAATTTTTGTAGATATAGCTTAATGGAAAGAAGAACTTATATGCTCAATTATGACTAGAAAAAATACTAAATGTTTTCAGTAAAATTCACCAGCATTAGGAAATTGATATTAAACCAGTTCATATTTGGTAGCTTTTGTTTTTCTCAGTAATATGTTCAAAATTCAGTGTATAAGATGAAATATCAGGAAGGATAGCTGTATTTGAGTTGGACCTAATATTGTTTTTTAAAAAAAAATTTTTAAAAATTTTTTAAATTTTTTTTTAAAAAAATACCAATTGTTATAATTTATCTTAATCAAGTTTAGTCCCATTTTCTTCTTCTACCTCCAACTTCATGTATCCTGCCAATAATCTCTCATAGCTTGTATGTTTGTGTGTTTGCTTGTTTAGAACCCACTACGCCTAATGTTTGCTGCCATTAGCACATATGTGTAGTGTCATCCACTGAATCATAGGCAGCCTATGTGTGGCTTTTCTTCAATAACTATTCAACTGACAATAGCTTTTCAGTCAAGGATGAGGCATTAGGAGCCCTCCCACAGCCATGCTAAAATTTTTCAATAACTTGACCTTCTCCAGATTAATCCTTGTACTGGCTAGTTTTGTGTGTCAACTTGACACAGGCTGGAGTTATCACAGAGAAGTGAACTTCAGTTGGGGAAATACCTCCATGAGATCCAGCTGTGGGGCATTTTCT
>JADRCD010233522.1:0-28900 GCA_019843815.1 Montemys delectorum | reverse complement strand
TGTGTGTGTGTGCGTGCGTGCGTGCGTGCGTGCGTGTGTGTGTGTGTGTGTGTGTGTGTGTGTGTGTCTATGCCCAAACAAGAAGAAGTTCATTAATGGGGTCCATCTTAACCTTCTGGAAGTGGAAGAAAGCTACTTAAGTAATTTCATTTTTTTAATTGGTTATTTTATTTGTTTACATTTCAAATGTCCCCGTTTCTAATTTCCCCTCCACAAACCCCTCATCCCAACCCCTCCCCCCTGCTTCTATGAGAGTGCTCCCACCCACCCATTCTGCCTCACCCACTCCGCCTCACCTCCCTAGCATCCCCCTACTCTGGGTCATCAAGCCTCCACAGGACCAAGGGCCTCCCCTCCAATTGATGCCAGATAAGGCCATCCTCTGCTACATATGCAGCTGGAGCCATGGGTCCCTCCATGTGTATGTACTCTCTGGTTGGTGGTTTAGTCCCTGGGAGCTCTGGGGGATCCAGTTAGTTGATATTGTTGTTCTTCCTATGGGGTTGCAAACCCCTCAGCTCCTTCATTCCTTCCCCTAACTCCTCCATTGGGATTCCTGTGCTCAGTCCGATGGTTGGCTGTGAGCATCTGCCTCTGTATTTGTCAGGCTCTGGCAGAGCCTCTCAGGAGACAGCTGTATCAGGTCCTGTCAGCAAGCACTTCTTGGCATCAGCAATAGTGTCTGGGTTTGGTGTCTGCAGATGAGATGGATCCCTAGGTGGGGCAGTCTCTGGATGGCCTTCAGTTTAATATAGTCTTTTCCTTAGGGAGTATTTGTACTAATTTTCCTCGTTGCTGTGACAATGACAATATATCTGACAAAAGTCATATGAGACAGGAACGGTTTGTTCTGATTCACAGATGATGTAACCCATCATGGCAGAGAAGGCAGAGTGGTAGAGGCTTGGGGCTGGTCAGACTGCACACAGCCAGGAAGCAGAGAGAGTGGGAGTGCTAGGATTTATCTCCCTGGATATTTCCTTCCTTCCTTCCTTCCTTCCTTCCTTCCTTCCTTTAAATTAAATGTAATATACATTGGTGTTTTCCTTGCATATATGTCTATGTGTGGGGTGTCTGATCTCCCGGACCTGGAGTTATAGACAGAGTGAACTGCCACGTGGGTGCTGGGAATTGAACCTGGATTCTCTGGAATACCAGCCAAGTTCTATTAACCATTGAGCCATCTCTGCAGCCCACTTTCTTTTTCTAAACCTAGCCCATGGAAAGAAACTGCATGCATTGATGGTGAATTTTCCTCATCAGTTGACTCAGTGTAGACATGCCCAGAGAGGTCTGTCTCCATGGTGTTTTAGATCTGTTGGCAGTCTTACCATTATTGTATTTTAAAGGGTAGCACTGTCCCTAGAGATTTCCACTCGAAAGGTATTTTGTGTTGGTCATGGTGGCACATGCCTGTATTCCAGAATAGCCTTTGGGAGGCTGAGGCAGATGAGTTCAAGGTGAGTCTGGACTACACAGTTAGACCTTTTCTCATAAAACAAAAAGTGGGGACTGGAGAAATAGCTCAGCAGTTAAAAGTATTTGGTGTTCTTGCAGAAGACCCAGGTTCAGTTCCCAGCACCAATGTGTAGCTCATGGCAGTCTGTAATTCCAGTTCCAGGGGATCCCTTGTCCCCTTCTGGTCTTTGAGGGTACCAGGCATACACATAAAAATAAATCACAGGGCAGTGGTGGTGCATGCCTTTAATCCCAGCACTTGGGAGGCAGAGGCAGGCAGATTTCTGAGTTGGAGGCCAGTCTGGTCTACAGAGTGAGTTCCAGGACAGCCAAGGCTACACAGAGAAAACCTGTCTCAATAAATAAATAAATAAATAAATAAATCTTTAAAAATATACACATGCATACAAATATCTGCGTGTGGGTTTGTACTTTGCATAGTGTACCTATGGAAACTGAAAGAGGGCATTATCCCTTGGAACTGGAGCTAAAGACAGTTATCAACTTTCTGATGTGGGTGAGGGAACCAAGAGAAATATATGCTCTTACCTGCTGAGCCATTTCCCCAGTGACTGCTGAGGGGCTTCTGCACATATCTTCACAATGAGATGGTTCAGAGTCAGCCAAGGCCCTGCCATCCCTGCTTAGACACAGCCTCAGTTCCTCTGTATCAGTGTTTACAGTCTGCTTTGCTCTCTTTTGCCAGATAATCAATCTAAGGCAGATTCAGGAAGTATTCAACCAGTTCAGGGTGGTTCTGAGGTAAGTTTCTCCTCACTCTCTTTCACACTCCAATTTCCTTTTTTTTTTTTTTTTAATGGCCTAGGCAGTTGCCTTCAAGAAAACCTTCCTATGTGTGAGAGGTGTGTACTTGTTTGTGTGTGAAGAACATTCTCTGCCACGAAAGGAACCAGATCTGAGTGCTCAGGGTGTGTGGAGTTCCCTGATGGGTGTTTGTTGAGTTCATCAGTTGGACAGGAACTCTCAGCCTGCCAGGAGTGAGTGTGCCCGGAGCCAGGCCTCAGGACTCCTCCACGCCCTCTACCTCAAGGAGCACTTGCAGATCTACCCATTGTCTGAGCAGCCAATAGGCAGCAGTTGGCACCAGACTGGTCATTTGATTCTAAAGGGACTATTAGAACCTCGGTGACATCACAGTCCCCATGCAGGTTTACAGGCATTATTAGATGTCATCTTAGAGCTGATGTAGCTGTCATGGAAGGTGCTCTATAGGTCTGGGGACTGGATGATGTGGGGATGTGTACATTGTGAAAAGGGATGGGCCTTTGTTTTGTTTTTGTTTTGTTTTTGTTTTTGTTTTTGTTTTTGTTTTTCGAGACAGGGTTTCTCTGTATAGCCCTGGCTGTCCTGGAACTCACTCTGTAGACCAGGCTGGCCTCGAACTCAGAAATCTGCCTGCCTCTGCCTCCCAAGTGCTGGGATCAAAGGCGTGCGCCACCACTGCCCGACCCCTAACCGATTTTTAATCTAGTATTTGGGTCTCAGCCCAGTGGACTCACTTATCCCCCATTCCAAAGTGTTATCTCACTCTTTCTCCCAAGCCAACAGGAACAGGAAGTAGAGTCTGCTTTGCGCAGGAAGTACACTCTCATAGACAAAAACGACTTTGCAGCCATTTCTGCTGTCCAGAAGGTAAGCACGATTGCGTCTTACTAACGTCGCTCACTTCAGACTTTCCATCTCTGGGGAGACTTTGGCAGAAATTGCAAGTGTCGCCGGGCATTGGTGGCGCACGCCTTTAATCCCAGCACTTGGGAGGCAGAGGCAGGCAGATTTTTGAGTTCGAGGCCAGCCTGGTCTACAGAGTGAGTTCCAGGGCAGCCAGGGCTACACAGAGAAACCCTGTCCCCCCCCCCAAAAAAAAAATCCATAGGGAGATGGATATTGTAACACCTCCCTTTGATTTCAGCCCAGGAAAATAGGTTATTAGGAGGCCAATATGGAAAGTAGACATTGGTTTTCTAGGGTTCAGAGACAGCTCTACTAAGGACAGCTTGAAGCTGGTAGAAGCAGCCAATCTTGGTGTGTGTAGAGAACATGCTTACCCCAGGGTTTGCACCATGAACACTTGTATTCCTGTGAGGCCCAAACCTCTAATATAACCCATGCTCCTTGTCCTGACCTCTCTATCCAGGCGGGGCTTATGGATGTTGAAGGTCACCTAGTGGGTGAGCCTGATGGACAAAGCTTTGGACTTGGGGTTGCTCCTTTTCCTGTCAAACCTGGGAAGAAACCTAAGACCAAGAAGAAAGACCAGTTCAGGTGAGAGCTCTCTGCTCTGGTCCTTGGCACCTGGGCTGCTTGGTAGACAGAGGGTACAACATGGCCTCCCCATTCTCCCATGGCACCTCAGCTACCATTGCTCACTACTGCACTATTGCTGATGCAGCCGTGGGGTAATCACTGGGAAACCTGTGGGGTTCAGGCCATGCCCCAGTGTCACGACTCATCCTCATCCTCATCCTCATCGCACCCCAGTGTCACTCCCAGTGTCACGACTCATCCTCATGGCACCCTAGTGTTCCCATCTTACTGAGTTACTTGCAATGTTCTGTCCCTGTTGAGTAGTAGGGTTGTAGGAAACACTAGGACAGCCCTGGCAGCACTAGGGCACCACTGTGCCCTCCGTACCTCTGATACCTCTGACTCTCTTACCTGCATCTAGCACTCAAGCCACAGAAATCTAAACTCACTTTTTAGGTAAGACTGGGGGAGCCTGAGAAGGGGATCTCACACTATAGCCAAGGATGGCTGGTTTCAGACTCATAATGATCCTCCTGCCTCATGTTCTCAAAAGCTCAAAAGGGTCCCATGCCACCCAGCTAAGACAAGTTGGAGAAAGCATTTTCCCCAGTCTGCTGCCCAGGCAAAGCCTGGTAGTGGTAGCCAGAGCATGGCATTCAGAGTCAAGACCTGGGCACATCTCCCTTCCCTGTGCTTCTTACTCCTAAGAGACTTCCTCAGTGAGGCACAAGAACGTATCGTGTATCCCTAAAATGGGAATAATGTTGTAATAGTGACAGCATCCGAGCTGACGGCTTTGTGGGAAGTAGAAGCTAGGGCACTAGTGCATGCAGTCCTTCCACATGGGAGTTCTATGTGCAGGCCACGGGTCATGTAGCAGAATGCACCTCTTGCCTGCTATGTCTGCTGCAGGGAACTGAAGAAATCCTTACGTGGAGACTGATCCTCTCAGCAATACTTATTGTGAGAAGAAAGGGGGCTGGGGTGTGCTAGCCATGCCTGTAACCCCAGCACCTAGGAGGCTAAGGCCGTAAGAGTGTGGATTCAGGGCTGGTGAGATGGCTCCACAAATAAAGTTGCTTGCTACACAAGCCTCAGGATCTCACCTGTGGAACTTACATTAAAGTAGAGGAGAACAAATTACACAGTTATCCTGTGGCCTCCCCTCCCCTAATCACACACAATAAAAAATATATGAGTTAGGCCTCTTTGGACTTACATGGTACAACCATCTGACAAAAAAAGAAAAGGAAAAAAAAAAAGGAAAGGAAGAGGGAAGCAAGGGGGAACAAACGGAGGAAGCAAACTGAAAGGAAGGACTGATAAAGGGTCTGTGTGCAGAGCTCTGCAGGGCCAGTGTCTGCCTGTACCTAGCAAGGCACTGGGTTTGGTGTTCAGCACTATATCAACTGCTGTAGCCTCAGCAGGAAGATGGAAAGACATCTAAGCCAGCTTGAGGTACATGAAAAACTCTTTTACTCTAAAAGAAATAAAAAGCTCACTGCGTATCACTTACAGAGAGGACTGACTCAGCTCCTAATACCCATGTCAGGTGGCTCCCAATTGCCAGGAACTCCATCTCCACAGATATCTCACATCTCTGGCTTCTGAGGGTACTGCTCTCATGCTCACACACGCACATGCACACGCACGCGCACACGCACACGCAGCTGCCAACTGCCAGGTATGGTAGTGTTCTCCTTTAATTCCAGCACTTAGGAGGCAGAGGCAGAAAAATCTCTGTGAGTTCTAGGCCAGCCAAGGCTATATAGTAAGACCTTGTTGGGCTGGAGACATGGCTCAGCGGTTAAGAGCACTAAAGGCTCTTCCAGAGTTCCTGAGTTCAATTCCCAGCAACCACATGGTGGCTCACAACCATCTGTAATGGGATCTGCCTCTTCTGATGTGTCTGAAGTACTCACAAACATAAAATAAATACAGAAAATAAATAAATCTTTTTTTAAAAAAAACCTTGTCTCAAACAAATAGATTAGATAGATAATAGATAGATAGATAGATAGATAGATAGATAGATAGATAGATAGATAGACAGACAGACAGACGGGTGGGTAGGTGGGTGGATGGATGGATAAATGATACATGAATAAAATAAGCAAGCAAGCTGAATGTAGTAGGCTGTTTGTTCTAAGTAGGTTGAGAAAGATCTCATCCTAGGGTCTTAGTTTCTCACTGCTAATGCCTGGGCCTTGGTATTTCCTGATGTTTTTCAGTTCCTCAGCAAGAAAAGAAGGTGCCAGTAGCCCTGTGAGTGGCAAGGACTTTGATATGGCTTCTGTCTCCAAGACCCAGCTCATCCCATCTTCCAAAGATGGGGATTTCAAAGACGTGCTTGCACGAGAGAGGGAAACGTCCAGTATTGAGCCCCTTCCTTCAGACTCTCCAAAGGAAGAATTGCGTGTACCCAGGTACCCATCTAAAGGCAGGTCTTCCACCAGATCAGGTCAACCCAAATCAGGGTGTGGTCCTTACATGGTAGGTAAAGGATGCTCAGAGCAGAAGAAAAATAAACGGGAAACAGAAAGTCTGAAAGCCCAGCAGTGGTGGCGCACGCCTTTAATCTCAGCACTTGAGAGGCAGAGGTAGGCAGATTTCTGAGTTCGAGGCCAGCCTGGTCTACAGAGTGAGTTCCAGGACAGCCAGGGTTATACAGAGAAACCCTGTCTCGAAAAACCAAAAAAAAAAAAAAAAAAAAAAAGTCCAAAAGGAAGAAATGTAATAACATATATGCATGCAAAATGCCCCAACCTTAGTCTGCCAAGATACAAAGTCAAACAAGAATCATTTTAGGGGCTGGGAAAATAGCTCAGGTAGTAAAGGAACTTGCCCATTCTGATGACCTGAGTTTAATACCCAGGACACACAATAGTTGAAGGAGAGAACTACCTCTCACAAGTTGTCTTCTGATCTTTATACATATGCTGTGGGGTGCGCTTTTCTTTTGCATAAGTAATGCATTGTAGAAGCGTGGCATAGGAGCATAAACCTATAGTCTTAGCACTTGGGAGGGAGAAGCAGGAAGATTAAGGATTTAAGGTGAGCCTTGGCTCCAAAGACAGACACCAGCCTGGAATACATGAGACTTTGGCTCAAAAAAATGAACAGCTGGGGCTGGGGAGGTAAAAGTGCTTCCCAGGCAACCGGGGTAACCTGAAGCAGAATCCCCAGAACCCATGTAAAACGCCAGGTGTCTAGCACTAGTGCCTGCTATCCCAGTATTCCTGCAGCAATGTGGGCAGCAAAAACAGGAGAATCCCTGAAAAATGTCAGCACAGCTAGCCTGGCATGTACTGAAGGAAAAGGGGCGGGGGAGGGAGGCTCAAAATTTTAGGAACCCAGGCTAAGGAAATAGAAGTGGGATGTGAAAAAACTTTATTACACCATTAATAACAATTATATATATATATTTGTTTTTTTTTTAGAGACAGGGTTTTTCTGTACAGCCTTGGCTGTCCTGAAACTCACTCTGTAGACCAGGCTGGCCTCAAACTCAGAAATTCGCCTGCCTCTGAACAAAATATTTTTTAAAAAGTAAACACTTTGCCAGCCAGGTCTACAGACTGGCCTAGACTGCCAGGACTACACAGAGAAATCTGTCTTGAAAAACAGACAAAGAAACAAAAAAGGAAATACTTTCATAGTTAATATCAGATAAAGGGCATCAGATGAACTGTTATCTCTGCCCTTGTGGTGCATAGTACATACATGAAGAACTTCTGAGCCTGTGTACATTTCAGAACATTCAGAAAAGTTAAGAGGTGCATAGTGAATGCCCATACACCTAGAGCCCTCTTATTTCTGCTGGCAGGCTATTACATTTGTTCCATCTTGTGTTGTCCTTTTCAAAACGCATTTCAAATAAGTTGCCGACACCAGTCCCCATCCCTCTGTGCCAGAGGTTGTATCACATTAACTGTGTTCTCAGAGACTCTTCTGCTTGCGGGGATCTCTGTGTATAGTGCATGCACATGGATATATGGGTGCACACCCTTGTAGGTGTGCATCCTAAGCCATGAGCAGCATACCTAGTGTCTCCTTTTACTCTCTGCCATATGTATGGAGACACAGTCTTTCAACAAACTTGAAGCTTGCTTTTTTAGCTGAGCTGGGTGAGTGGCATCCATTCAGATCTGCCTGTCTCTGCCCCTTAGTGCTGGAAGTCTAGACAAGATGCATGGGTCTTATGTGGGTTCTGGGGTATTGTATGAGACTTCTCCTGAGGAGATTTAACCAAAGTCTACTTACTCTAGATGAGGAACCAGTGACAGAACACACTAATAATGCCTCCAGAGTCCAGGTTAGCAGACCAATGGCTGTGTTGGAGTTACTTACAGGAACATGGCTAACTTAAAGGCAACTACATCACCAAAAAGCCTACCCCAGCCTTGGTGATGACTCATAAAAGCTATACCCCTGGAACTCTGTGTGACTTATAGGCAACTGGACAAGTCAGAGAATCTCCTCCTCCCCTAGCAGTTTATTCCTTGTGAAAAGGGATTGGTAAATCTTGTTAGTTTTAGGACTGTCCTAAGACTTAGATTTAGGCCAGGTGGTGGTGGCGCATGCCTTTAGTCCCAGCGCTTGGATTTCTGAGTTCGAGGCCAGCCTGGTCTACAGGGTGAGTTCCAGGACAGCCAGGGCTACACAGGGAAACTCTGTCTCGAAAAACTAAAAAAAAAAAAAAAAAAAAAAAAAGACTTAGATTTAACTTTTTGAGTCTCCTGGGCTTCTGTGCTGGTTTGAATAAGAATGGTTCCCCCCCCCCGCCCCCAGGCTCATATGTTGGACTGCTTAGTCACCAAGAGTGCAACTTTTTGATAGGATTAGAAGATCTTTGTTGGAGGAAATGCCCCTGGAGATGGGCTTTGAGGTTTCAAAAGCCCAGTAAGCCCAGATTCTCACTCTGCCTATGCGTCAGGGTGTAGCTCTCAGCTCTTTCTTCAGCACTATACTGCCATGCCTGTCACCATGTTCCCACCATGATGAGAGTGGACTAAGGCTCTGATACTATAAGCAAGCCTCTAGTTTTTATGAGTTGTCATGGTAACTTGACATTGATATAATAGTGTCTAAGACAGCTTGGTTTTTTTCTTCCTGGATGGAATTGCTATATAACACGGGGATATGAGCCTAGGTACTCACACTTGCAGAATACGTGCTCTTATCCACAAAGCCAGACCTGAGGTCCTCTCAGACAAATTTTAATACCATTAAATAACACCCCTGTAAGAAAAAACTCACTGGCTTCACCAATTTACAAATATATCTAAGAAATCTCAAGAGATTCAACAAATTCTGTTTGCTGGTAGGTTATACTGATTTTGTTTTCAGTTTCCTCCCTTTCCTCAGCTTCTGCAGTGGAACGAAGATGAGGGGTTGATTCCTGCAGACTAAGTTAAAGAATCTGACATCAATAGTGCCAGGACCTCTACCTCCTGCCCTTGGAAGGCACAGGGTAGAAAGATGAAGAACTTTGTGTCTCCAAGGCAGCTGTTCCATTTCTTTTCTCTTTGACTTTTCCCTCTGTCCCTAGACCCAGCACCCCACCCTCTAAGCCTGTGGCCTTTGAAGAGTTTAAGAATGAACGAGGTAGTGAGATCAACCGCATCTTCAAAGAAAACAAATCCATCTTAAATGAACGGAAGAAAAGGGCCAGTGAAACAACCCAGCGCATCAATGCCATCAAGCAGGATATTGATGAGACCAAAGAAGCACTCAATTTCCAGAAATCACTGCGGGAGAAGCAAGGTAGATGTGAAGGGAAGGTGGCCAGGGCAGTGCAAGGACTGGGTCACCATGCTGTAAGTGTGGCAGCTGGGGCAGTACAGGACCATGATTGGGGGGGGGGCAATAGAGGGCTGTAGGGTACAGACCTATGTCATTTCACTAGGCTCTAGGCACCCCTCCCTGCCAGGTAACCTTTGCCAATGTTGATTCTTACTGCTGAGCCTTCCTCCATGAGAAACTGGCCCTTGGCCTGAAGGAAACCCACTCCCCATCCACCCCACCACATTGAAGGCTCAGTAGAGAAAAGTAGGCAGTTCTTTGTAAAGGTGGGTACCATTGACAGAGATTAGAAAAAAAAAAAAAAGAGCCAGGCAGTGGTGGTGCACGCCTTTAATCCCAGCATTTGGGATGCAAAGGCAGGTAGATTCCTGAGTTCAAGGCCAGCCTGGTCGCAGAGTGAGTTCCAGGACAGCCAAACGCTGTCTCAAAAAAACCAAAAAAATAAAAATAAATAAATAAATAAATAAATAAATAAATAAATAAGACAGGGTATACCACAGGAAGGCAAAGAAAGTTTTGTTTTGTTTTGTTTTGTTTTGAAACAGAATTTCTCTGTGTAGCCCTGGCTGTCCTGAAACTCACTCTGTAGACCAGGCTGGCCTCGAACTCAGAAATCCACCTGCCTCTGCCTCCTTAGTACTAGGATTAGAGGTGTGTGCCACCCCAAGTTCAAAGCCTTGCCCATCAGTCTAACCCACGGTGACCTTCAGCATCTGTAAGCTCTGCCTGGACAGAGCGGTCAGGACAGGTGTCTGAGTCAGGTTAGAAGTTTGGAGTGCGCGTGTGCATGTTCTCTACACACACCAAGATGTGGCTGCTGCTGCCAGCTTCAAGCTGCCCTTAGACCTGCCTCTCAACCCTAGAAAACCAATGTCTACTTTCCATTTTGGCCTCCTACTAATCCATCCCTGAGGATCTACTTATTTATTTGACTCAAAAGAAAAAAAACTCTGTAAAGGTTGATGGGATAAGATCAAAATAAACATGATAAATAGTCTCTCTGTCCTCTCCTCTGCCCAGCATCCCTCCTGTTTGTTCTAAAATACCAGGCAGACCCCACTCAGCTGCTCGGCCTCTATCTGTGGATTTGCTGTGGAGGCCTCGCCTTCCGGTGGTTTGCCCACTCTTTGTCACATGCACACATGCTTGCAGGCCTCTGCCACACGGGATCTGCTAGCACTGTCGTCATTTTGGAAACGGTGCTTCCCCTATCCTGACTATTGCCTCACTCCCTGACCTCTTCCCTCACCGTGCAGGAGAGTACGAGAACAAAGGTCTGATGATCATCGATGAGGAGGAATTTCTGTTGATCCTGAAGCTCAAGGACCTGAAGAAGCAGTATCGAAATGAGTACCAGGAACTTCGAGACCTCCGGGCTGAGATCCAGTACTGCCAGCGCCTGGTGGATCAGTGCCGCCATCGCTTGCTCATGGGTATTCCAGCTGGGAAGGTTGGCAGGTCCTTTGAAGTCAAGAGAGGCCTGAGGTCAAGGCCAAGGGTCAGTTCAGGAAGCACTCTCTGAGCTGCGTGCTGCTGCAGAGCCAGGGATTGGTCAGAGGCTTCAGGTATGTGCTTTCTAGGCCTATGATGGCTGGAGATAGTGGTGAGAATAGAGAAGCTCCTGGAACAGAAAGTGGAGATGAGCCCGTTAAGAGCCTTCGCCTGCCTCCCCACAGGCTCCCTTAACCCTCACAGTGCTGTCTCTCTGACTCTTGCAGAATTCGACATCTGGTACAATGAGTCTTTTGTCATCCCAGAGGATGTTCAGGTGGCACTGAAGCTAGGCAGCAGCATCCGGCCAGGCATGGTGCCTATCAACAGGATTGTGTGTCTGGTGAGCAGCACAAGGGCATGGGGGTGTGGGTGATTCTGCCTCTCCCCTGGATTCACGTCTAGTGCTGCCAGTGCCCAGGTAGGGAGGCAAGTATACACTCCTCCATTATTGAAAAGTGAAAAACAGCTAGAGAGGTGGTCCAGCAGCTAGGAGGACTGTCTGCTCGTCCAGAAGACCTGAGCTTGCTCACAACTATTTGTAATTCTAGTTCCAGTTCCAATGCCCTCCTCTGGCCTTTGTGAGCAATAGCACACATAAGGCATACAGTCTTGCAGACAAATACATACAGTTCTTTTAAAAAATCTTAACCTTAGTTAGGTTTCCAAAGTAAGGTTGGGGGACAAAGAGGATGTGTTTGAGCCTACAAACTTTAAACTACATCATGAAGGGAAGTCAGAGCAGAAACCTACAGACAGAAACTGAGGCAGAGACCATGGAGGAATGCTTGCTCCTTTGCTGCCATGGCTTCTTTCCTCCATCTTTTTTTTCTAAGCCAGGTGGTGGCGGCACAGGCCTTTAATTTCAGCACTTGGCAGGCAGATCTCTAGGTTCAAAGTCAGTATGGTCTAGAGAGTGAGTTACAGAACCACCAGTACTATACAGAGAAACCCTGTCTCGAAAAACCAGAAATAGATAGATAGATAGATAGATAGATAGATAGATAGATAGATATAGACAGACAGACAGACAGACAGATGCGGATGAGTGTTTCATCTGGATGTGTTGTTCATTACATATGTGCCCGGTGCACAGAGTTCAGCAGAAAATGCTGACTCCCATTTGGAATTGGAGTCATACACAGTGATAGGACATTTTGTGGGTAGTGAGGATTGAACCTGGGTCTTCTGGAAGACCGGCCAGTGCTCCTAACCAGTGAGCCATTTCTCTAGCCTCTTCAGTCTGTTTTCTTATAAAACTCAGCACCTCCTGCCCAGGGGTGGCATTGCCCACCATGGGTTGGATGGTCCTACATCAATCATTAGTGAAGAAAATGCCCCACAGAGTGCCTATAGGCCAACCTGACGGGGGAATCCCTTAATTGAGGGTCTTTTTTCCCAGACATGTCTAGGTTTGTGTCAAGTAGACAAAACAAAACAAAACAAAACAAACAACAAAAAACCCAACCAGCACAAATCTTAAAGAGGGATATGTAAGGGCCAAAGAGATGGATCAGTGGTTAGGAGCACAGGATGCTCGTCCAGAGGCCGTGAGTTCGGTTCTCCATACCCACATGGTGGCTCATAGCTGTCTATAACTGTAGTCCCATGAATTACAATGTAGACACAGTACCCATATACATAAATCGATCTTTTTTTGAGAGAGACAGACAGAGAGAGAGACAGAGACAGAGAGATAGAGAGACAGAGACAGAGGAATCCATTTTATTACTGTCAACTTTCTGCAGTGCCCAGGTGGCCCTTACAGAGGAATCTGGAAGGACGCTGGCAGACATGGGTGCTACAAATGCTCTGGGTGCATTTGGAAACCCAGCGAGGGACTGTCCTGCTGTATCCTGACAATGCTAGGCTGAGATACTATTCTGGGTTGGGCCTCTCTCAGGGAGAAGATGACCAGGACAGATTCAGCCAGCTGCAGCAGACTGTCCTGCCTGAGGGTCCTGATTCCATCTCCTTCTACAATGCCAAAGTCAAGACGGAACAGAAGGTAACATTGGACGTTCATGTCTGTGAGGGTGGAGGCTTTGTTATTAGGATATTCAGAATCACCAACCTCATTAGATAGATACAGGGTGTGTCTGAGTGTATGTTGCCAGTATGTGTGATGGTACCAGGCCAGGGAGACTGTGTGTCACCCTTAATCAGTAGGTGTCTTCTGTCAGCTCCAGACTGGAACAAGGCTGGACTTGAGAAGTGGGGGAAGGAGGATCACATAGATCATGGCCAGTTCTGGACATGGCTTGTAAATGGTCCCCACCTACAACCATATATTGTGGCTCACAACCCATGACAATCTAAGAATGAAATCCTCTGAGACAATGGCCTGTGGAGAAGGGCCTGGTCAGGGGGGCTATCCTGAACAAATGGCAGGGGACAGAAGATCCCATGTAGCCAAAGTGGAACTCAACATGGTGTCAGCCACAGAGAACCTATGCCTCCCCAGTCTTCACTCTGCCAAGGCCCTGAACACTGTGCAGCCCTCTGTGCTCAGATGGCCTTTGTTATTTGTTTTCTTTCTTTGAGACAAGCGTCATGTATCCCAGGCTGGTCTCAAACTTGCTAGGTAGCCAAGGGTGCCCTGGAACTGATGCTCTTGCATCCACACTTTACATGCTGAGATTACCAGTTGATTACTGTACTCAGCACTATTTCCTATTTTTTTCTTTTAGTTTCTTTCATTGTGAGACTGATTTATAGCGTGTATGTGTATGTTTACATACTTACATTTTTTAAAACTGTTATTTTATGTGTATTGGTGTTTTATCTGCATGTATATCTGTGCAGCATTTGCATGTTTGGTGCCTTCAGAGGCCAGAAGAGGGTGTAGGATTCCCTAGGATCCCTCCAGAACTGGAGATAATAGGAATTGAACCTGGATCCTCTGGAGGAGCAGCCACTGAGTGCTCTTAACCACTGAGCTATATCTCTCCAGTGAGCTCTCTCTCCAGTGAGCTATCTTTACAGTCTCAAAGATATTTTTTAAATCACAAGCTTATATTTGGTTGGATTTAAGGACTGCAAAACATATGAATTGACATAATTTTCTTCCTGAAAGGGCGTATACTTATTTTTGGAGCAGGGTGGGAGAGGTGTTGTTTTGTTTTGATTTCTTAAGACATGGTCTCCTCTCCTGACGATCTCTCTGACTTTGAGGCCAGTCTGATCTACACAATGAGTTCCATGCAAGAGCTACATAGTGAGACCCTTTAATCCCAGCACTTGGGCAGAGACTGGTAGATCTCTGAGTCTGAGACCAGCCTGGTCTACAGAGTGAATTTCAGGACAGCCAGGGCTACACAGAGAAACTTTCTCTCAACAAAACAAAACAAAACAAAACAAAACAAAACAAACAAGACACTAACTCACTAGCTTAGGCTGGCCTCAAATTGACAATGCAGCTAAAATGACCTTGAAATCCTAACACTCCTGCTTGTATCTGGAGTGCTGAGATTACAACTCAGCAGCATATCTGCCTATTTGTTTTTCTTTGAAACAAAGTTCCATGTGGTTCAGGCCTGCCTTGAACTTGCTGTGTAGCACAGAGTAGCCTTGAACTCCTGTTCCTCCTGTTCCTGCCTCTTAAGTATTGGACTTTTCAGGTTTTCCCCACTATACTGTCAGTATTTGATTTTTGCAGTTACCCATGGAGTATTACCAACCTAGGACCATTTTACACCCTTCAAGAATTCCAGCTTAAATGCTGGGATGTAACTCAGAAACAGAGCATTTGCCTTTGTAAGGCCTGTGTAAGGCCCTGGGTTCAACAAAAAGAGGAAAAGTTCAATCTTGAGCCCGGTGTTATGTCAAATCCTATGATCTAAACACTTTAGGGGGCTGAGGGAGGAGTATCTTGAGTTCAAGGCCAACTTGGGCTATGTATTGAGACACTATCCCAAGAAAGAAAATTCCAGCTTAGTGTTGGCTTTGCATGTTCAGCTTGGGGACTCTAGAGTTCCTTTTCATATTCTAAGCTAGTTTTAACATTTGCTCCTTTCCTGCCCCTGCTTTAGTGACAGCCTTCCCTACCCACTCTCAGGGATCCTAGCAGTGTATTAAAAGAATAGAATTTAATTAACAAAAGAAATGGTAGAATTTGTGAATAATACAGCTAATGGGGTGGGAGTAGGCTATGACAGTAATTAGGCCCTGACCTCTAGAGTCCTTTCCTGCTAGTTTCCTATTGCTATGACAAATACCTGGGAGTCACAGCCTAAAAGTAGGAAGGATTAAGCCAATCTGATGACACATGCCTCTTGAGTGCTGGAAGCAGGAGAATCAGGAGTCCAGTTATCCTTATTTGCATAGGAGGTTCAAGACAGGCCCGGGCTTCATGGAGACCCTCTCTAGAAACAAACAGAAATAGAAACAAAGGGAAGAACAAATATGAAAGATTTATTTTACCTCGTAAACTGGTTCCATTGTTATAGGCTTATGGTAAATCAGATCAGCATGGCCTCAGAAGAGCATGGTGGAGAGCTGCTTGTATCATCAACGTGCTCAAGCAGAGAAGGCCTGGGGTGGATCAAGGATATGAAAAATCCTTCAGGCCATAACCCCAGTGACCTACATCCTCCAACCTGCTCCTACCTCTTGCGTCCCACCACCTTCCAATAATGCTACCAAGTTATGAATCCACTGGTGGATAAGTCTGTTGATTAGCTCTCATTTTCCTATCACCTCTCAATAATCAGATCTACCCTTGGAGACTAAGCTTGCAAACACAGGAACCTATATGCTTTAAGGTATATAGTATATAAAGTGCTTTATGAACAAACTATTGTTGGGGTATATTGTGTGAAGGTTGTCTCTGTATTATTCAATTGTTAATTCTGTAACAGCAAAGCCGAACTTTGGTATTGTTATTCTGATGGCTCATCACCTGCCTCAGCATTTTGTAAATATACACCTTCCTCATTTACTGATTGGTTTAATAAAGATCTGATGGCCAGTAGCTGGGCAGGAAAGGGAAGTCAGGACTTCTGGCCTGAGGGAGGGTCCCTGGGAAGAGAATCATGGACAGCTGGGTTAGTTAAGTTAGATGAGCTAGCTGGGAGGTAGCCTAAGCTATAATAAAATTATTAAGTCTCTGTGTCATTATCAGGGAGGGTCCCTGGGAAGAGAATCATGGACAGCTGGGTTAGTTAAGTTAGATGAGCTAGCTGGGAGGTAGCCTAAGCTATAATAAAATTATTAAGTCTCTGTGTCATTATTCGTCCACTGGTGGGTCCAAAAAAGTCTAGCAATAAACTATAACATTTTTTCTCTTTGGAATCCATTCCCTGTCAGATTTTATGTAGGCCACTACATAAAAGCCTGCATGCCTACTTTTTGTTTGTTTTGAGATAGGGTCTCACTATGTAGCTCTGGCTGTCTTGGAACTCACTAGGTAGCAGGTGGAGCTCACAGCCATCCACCTGCCTCTGCTTCCTGGCCGCTGGGACTAAAGGTGCATGCCACTATGCCCAGTACATGTCTCCTTTTCAACATAACTGCCAGGGTCTTTCAAATGTTTCACACACTTTCCTTAGACTGAAAGAGTGACAGTGTTTGGACGGAATGTTACTTCTCATAGCAGTTGCACTGTGCAGAGCGTGCTTTGTCTCCATACTGTGATGTTTGCAGGAGCAATGATGAAGTGCACGTGACATGGCTTGTGAGTCCTTGCTAAGACCACACCTCCTCATCAATTTCCCTTCTCTTCATCTTTTTTTTCTAGCACAATTATATGAAAACCATGGTGGGCCTCCAACAGTCACACAGAAAATAGTCTCATCAATAGCTTGAAGACCAGCAGCTCTAGTCTGTTCTAAGGAAGCTGCTAAACCACATGCCCAGAGTTCCAGCCACTCAGCTGCAAGCTGGGACCAAACCCAGAGAATACACAATTGCCTGCCTGCTAGGATGAGCATCCTCCAAAGGACACCCTTGCTCCTCTTCACAGAATATTTTTGATTTTAATTTATTGCCATATGTAAAAGCAAGATAAAATTACTTATTTCCTGTCTGAAAGGACATTTTCCTTATGTACAGGTTGTGGCTAAAACCAAGTCCGAAATTTGCCTAGCAAGCATGACACTTGGGATTTGATCCCTAGCAAAATACGCACACACGCTCGCACACACACACACACACACACACACACACAAGACATACACACAAACACATATGAATGCATGCGTACACATAGGGATGGGAGGAGGATTGGAAGTATAACTCAGTGGTAGAACACTTGTCTAGCATTCATGAAGCTCTTCCGTCTCCAACACCACCAAGAAGAAACTTAGCTAATATTGTAGCTAGGGATGGTAAAACAGGCCTGTAATCCCAGCATTTGGGTGGTGGTGATTGGAAGATCAAGAGTTCAGAGTTACCCTCAGCTACATATCCGGTTCAAGGTCAGTCTGGACTGTGGGAAACTCTATCTCAAACGAATTTTATTGAGCAGGAATCAAAACAGCAATCCAGGCTCCTCCTGACAGGTGTTTCCCTCTGGCCAGTCTCTCCTCTCTTCTGTGGGCATCCCGAGATGAGATTAGCCTGAGAAGACGACTTCTAGTTCTCTCAGCCAATGCTTTCTCTGCTCCTGGCCTCTGAAGACAGGAAGTCCTCCTTTCTTGGTAACCAGAAGAGTATCAGATATAGTTAGTGACCTACAAAAGGCAGAACGGGGTCCCTGTGCCAGGAATGTATGACCTTAGATAGCACAGCCTTTCTGGCCAAGCACACACGTGCAGTAGGTGCTGCAGCTTCTCTGTGTCTTGGCCCCTCCCTTTTCTTTCTTAGTGAGTGACTGAAGGAAAACTCAAGTGAAAGTGACAGGATCAGCCATCACACCAGCAGGGTTGAGCAGGGAAGAGGAAATGTTCCTCCTGAGTCAAGTTCTCAGGCATCTTGGTGATTGTAGCATGGGAACGAGCTTGTTGCTTTGCTAAAGACAAACACTGGTCCTCTGGGGGCTGACCAGTGCGGGCTCTGCTGATGTTGTGGGCCAAGACTTTGACCTTGAACATGGTATGACAGCGACCCTCCATCTGACACCCTTGACTGCCCTGGATGATAGAGGTCCCGCAATGGAAGTACCCGGAAGCCTGTCAAGGGCAGCAGACTGAAAATACTCCAGATTATGCTTCAGAGGCTCACCTTTATCTGAGGGTTATAGGTTCTTGGATTACTTTATATAGGGAAAGTTGTAAGGAGCTGGGACAGAGGACATGGTGAAGTGGCTAAGAGTGCTTGTTCTGCAAGCATGAGGCTCCAAGTCTGAATTCTCTATACATGTATAAAAACCATGGCTGCACCAGTATTAAATTCAGCATGGGGGCAGAGACAAGCATATCCTGAGAGCTTGCTGGCCATCTAATATATTTCTACACAGTGGGCTTCCTGTTCAGTGAGATACCCTGTCTCACAGTAGTAAGATAAAAAGCAATCATGGGAGACAACTGATGTCCTGCTCTGACCTGTGTATGGCTGTCACGCACTTGCATGTACCACATGTAAACCCACTCCACCAATCAATCCCTCTCATCTCTGCTCCTACCCCAGAGTCTCTGTAAGTCAGGCTAGTCTAGAACTCACAGTGATCCTTCTGCCTCAGCCTGGCCAAGTCTTTGTATTGGATGCATGTACCACCACACTTACATCAAGGAGATATTTTCTTACCTAAGAGGAAGAACCATGTGACAATGTCTCAGGTGTGGTTTCCAGGTGGAGTAGAAGGGGCTTTGGTGTTGTGTGGTCCCTTTATCAGGAGTGTCTACTGCACACTCATGAGGACTTGAGTTTGGATTCCCCTCCTGTACCCAGGTAAAACCAAGGTATAGTGTCATGTGGCTACAAAGATAGCCCTGAGGTCGGTGGGGGGGGGGCAACAAAATTGGGGTGTGGACATAGGTAGGGCCTCAGAGCTCACGAAGAAAAACTTGTTAAAAAAAAGGGAGAAAAAGATTGGTAAATGAGGGTATAAAACTGAAAAATTATCACAGATAACATAATTTGTGGTTAATAGATATAAACAAGATAGAGCTAACATCTACAACAAAGGCATAAAATCTGAAAGCAGAGGGGTGGGAAATTGAAATTTGCCAAGGCAATTTTGTATTGTTTGGGGAAAAAGTACTTTATCCTTTTATATATCCAGTGCTTTTCCACTAGGAAAGGACTGACTCTCCGTGCTGAAGGTGTTGTGTGAATGTATGGAGATGTTATTCCCAAATGTTATACTGAGCCTTGGGTCTTGTTAATGCCATTCTTCCCTGCCTTCCATCAAGGAAAGGAACTGCACAAAGTCACTGTACTGAAAACTTACAATTTGCTCACCCTTTCAAACTTGAGCATTCTTTCCTCCCTTCCAGTGTTTTAAGACAGTCTTCCCATGTATCAGGTTGGCACTCCTGGCTCTGGAGTGCTGCAGTTACATGGCACAGCTGTGCCATGCTGTGCCTCACAAGGTCAGCATCTGCTGAGGAGTTGAGACAATGCTCTGGCAATTCTCACTAGGGGAAAAGATTAGGTTAGAGAGGTAGGAAATGAGTTTTGGATAGGAAGTAGCCTTCCACTGTTCCAGTTCCAACTGTGGACTCAAGGGGGAATGACCCTTTGTCTTTCCTAAGCCTTAGTCAGATTCCAATTTGAGTCAGAACTGTGGCCTGGACACATAGAAAAAAAAAAACCCTGCCATCTGGGGAAAAAAAGGTACCACCTAGTGATATCTTAAAACACATCTAGTTGCTTATGGGCTGTAACAGTCAACTATATATCTGTATATTAGTCAACATATTAGCTCAAAGTCTTTTTTTTTTTTCTTCGAGACAGGGTTTCTCTGTGTAGCCCTGGCTGTCCTGGAACTCACTCTGTAGACCAGGCTGGCCTTGAACTCAGAAATCCGCCTGCCTCTGCCTCCCAAGGGCTGGGATTAAAGGCGTGCACCACCACCGGCCGGCTGGACTTTTTCTTTAAATACATTTGGAGGGTTTATTTTTGTATAAAAGCATGGGATAGCAGTGGTTTTGAATAGGTTAGGCCTCTACAGACTCCTGTATTTGAAAGTTTGGCCCATAGGTAGTAGCGCTATGAGGTGTGGCTTTCTTAGAGGAAGTGCATCACTGTGGGGGTGGTCTCTGAGGTTCCCTATGCTTAGGCTCCACCCAGGGCGGAAGACTCCTGGTTCCACCCAGCCAGTAACTCCTGGCTGCCGTCGGATCAAGACGCACAACTCTTAGTTCCTTCTCCAGCACCTGTCTGCCGCCACGCTTCCTGCTAGAATGGACTAAACCTCTGAAACTGTAAGCCAACCTCAATTAAGTGCTTTCCTTATAAGAGTTGTCTTGGTCATGTTTCTTCACAGCAATGGAAACCCTACGGTGAGGCATGGTGGCACATGTCCTTAATCCTAGCACTCAGGGGGCAGAGGTAGGTGCAAGGCCTGCCTGGTCTACACAGTGAGTTCTAGGCCTGCCTGGTCTACACAGTGAGGCCCTTTTTTTTTTTTTTTAAATGTATGGGAAAGTATCCAGTAAGCTAAGAAGTATCTGTTGGTTTGCTCAGGCGGCCAATCACAGTAAGTATGGAGAATGAGGTTAGGGAATTTGAAGCAAGTCTGGGTTGAAAAGAAGGGTTTTCTTTTTCCAGACAGGGTTTCTCTGTAGCATTGGCTGTACTAGAACTCTAGACCAGGCCTAAGTGCAGAGATTAAAGGTATGAGCCACCATACCTTATAACATGCATTTTCTTTGTCTTGCATTCAAACTGGGTGTGGTGGTACATAATCCTAGTACTTGGGATACAGGAAACCAGATTCCAGAGAATCCTGAACACCATCTCAAAGGTGCTGCCTGTAAAATTTGAATCAGCCAGGCAGTGATGGTGCATGCCTTTAATCCCAGCACTTGGGAGGCAGAGGCAGGCGGATTTCTGAGTTTGAGGCCAGCCTGGTCTACAGAGTGAGTTCCAGGACAGCCAGGGCTATACAGAGAAACCCTGTCTCGAAAAACAAACAAAACAAAAAAATTGAATCAAAGATTTATGGGCCTCAGAATTTCCGCTGACCTCCATGGTTTTGTATTTTTTTTAAAAAATTTTTATTTATTGTAAGTACACTTGCTGACTTCAGACACACCAGAAGAGGGCATCCGATCTCATTACAAGATGGCTGTGAGCCACCATGTGGTTGCTGGGATCCGAACTCAGGACCTTTGGAAGAGCAGTCTGTGCTCTTAACCGCTGAGCCATCTCACCAGTCCCCAACCTCCATGGTTTTGATATGCTTACTCTATTGGGTTCTGACCAGACCAAAGTTAAACCATTAGACTGAGGTACCATTCACCTGTCTCCTGCTAGACTGCTGTTTACTTTATTAAGGAAATGGAAACCCACACCCCTCATCTTAGGTTGCTCTCAACTTTAGTGTCCATGTAGAGTAGCCCCTTCCTCATGTCAAGTGGCTGCCAGTGGTTTAAGTGGCATTTAAGGCAGAGGGCTCCAATATATTAAAAATATAGCTGGGCATGATAGCACACTACAGAGAGACTGAGGAAGAGGGCTTCAAACTCTAGGCAAACCTGGACTACATACTGAAATATCTCAAAAAAAAAAAAAAAAAAATAAATTTTATTTTTTTTTTTTTTTTTTTTTTTGTCTTTTTTGGAGACAGGGCTTCTCTGTGTAGCCCTGGCTGTCCTCGAACTCACTCTGTAGACCAGGCTGGCCTGGAACTCAGAAATCTGCCTGCCTCTGCCTCCCAAGTGCTGGGATTAAAGGCGTGTGCCACCACCGCCCGGATAATTGTTTAATGAAAGGCGATGTACAAACATGTTCATAACATTATCTATGTGATACTCTATTTTAATAGGCAAGGCAGTAGAAACCCAAGAAACAGCCGTGCCCAGTGTCATAGGACTGGAAATGACTGGTATTGGTTTAAAGTTTAGGGTTTTATGGACTGGGATGTTTCTCAGTAGGTGGAGTTCAATCCCCAGCACCATATAGACTAGCTATGGTGATGTATTCCTGTAATCTCAGTACTATGTGGTAGATGCAGGAGAATGGGAGATGTTCAAGGTCATCATTGGCAACTTACTGAGGTCAAGGCCAGAGGGGACCCAGGAAACCCTGTCTCAAAAAGAAGTAAAAAGAGGAAGTTCAGGGTTTCACAAATACCTCTTTTTATCCTCACAGCCCTGAGAGAATCTGTTCGCAATAAGACTTTCATCTTCAGCAGGTGGTGGTGTCTGGCACCTGTAATCCAGGCATCAGGGAGGCTGGGGTAGAAAGGATTTTGAGTTTGAGGTCAACATAGCATGCAGCAAGTTTCAGCCACAAAGGAAAGCTCACCAATGAAAGCAAAACAAAATGGCCGTGGGAGACTGAAACCTAGAGCAGGTTGGTTTTTTTTTTTTTTTTTTTTTGGTGGACCTTGAACTTCCATGATATGCCTAAAAGTTACCAGGAAAAAAAAATCCAGATTAACCTCTAAATGAAATAAAAAGAGATTCTGCTAGCCTATATACAAGAGAAAAAAAATATTTTATAAGCGTGTTAGATGGCTCAGTCAGTGAAGGCACTTGCTGCCTAGCCTTATTATGTAAGTTACAGGACCCACATGGTAGACAAAAATGGACTCACTGTTATCTCCTCTGATCTCCACGTGTGCATGAGTGTGGCTCAACACATACCATTCCTATAAAAATTTTTAAAAATACATTTTAGGCTGGGAAGTGGTGGCTTGTGCCTTTAACCCCCAGCACATGAGAGGCAGAGGCAGATGGATCTCTTCAAAGCCACAGAAAAACCGTCTTGAAAAACAAAACAAAAAAACCTAGGATCCTAACACCCAAAAGGTTGTAGGCAGGATGAAGTACTCAAGTGTTCAGGGAAGGTCTAAACTACAGAAGATTTTTGTCTAAACAACAGGACAAAGTTAGCTAGTGAAGGATTCTGTTAGATCACATTTCAATTTATTGGTGAATCCAATTAAAAAATTAGTGGCTAATCTATCCCCCCCCCAAAAAATTCCACAAAAGATCTGAACTTCTGTGATCTGCCACATAATAAACAACTGCTATAAATTCAGCGTGGTATAAATTAGCTAATAGCTAATAGTTTCATGAAATCCTGCTAATCCAGAAAAAGTTTGTAGTTTAAATTATCTTTTTTTTCAAAGTTTCACGAAATCCTGCTAATCCAAAACCAAAAAGTTTGTAGTTTAAGTTATCTTAATTTTTTTTTTTTTAAAGAATAATTAGTAACCTTTTCCTCGGGACGTTTCCCCCGAGGTCTTAAGAACAAACACAGCCTCTCAGACTTTGGGGTGATAGCAGAATACCGCGGTGAGGAAGGTAGGTGGTTTCGGTAGGGGACACCGTAGTGGGGGCTGCGGGAGGCTGGAGGGCGTGTCCGGGAGGCTAAGGCCCTGCTTAGCTTGGCTTTCGGTGCGCGGCCGAGAGCCCGATGAAGCGGGGGCAAGAGAGAAATTAAGGGGCAAGCAGGCGAGAGCGGCCGCCGCGCTACCTCTGCCGGGAGGCCAGGCTCTCCGAGGGCTTGGAAGAATGAAGGCGGGTGTCCTGAGGACCTCGTCCAGGGAGGGGCAGCGGCGGCGCCCCTCCAGCTCCCGGACCCGCCTACAACACTTCGGCCCCGGGACTTATTGTTCCGGGAAGCCGCAGGCTAAGCTCGGCCCGGCCCGCGGGCTGCACCCCGCCTCCGCCCGGGTCGGGCTGGCGCTGGCGCGCCGACTGGCGGCCGGCGGGCGGCCCGTGCGTGTCTCTTTAAGGGGCTGGGCCTGCACGGCTGCAGGGCGGGCGGGGTGCACGTCGCTTCGGGAGTGAGTGTGTGAGGGTGAGAGCGGCGGGCGGTTGCCGGAGGGAGGGAGGGAGGGAAGGAAGGAGGGAGGGAGGGAGCGAGCGGGCGAGCCAGCCAGCCAGCGACGCGGGCCGCCCCTGCCGCCGCCGCCGCCGCCGCCGCCGCCGCCGCCGCGATCGGACCAGCGGCCGCCTCCCCTCCGGTCCCCTCCCCCGCATCGGCCTGTCGCGGGGAGGGGGCTAGCGTCGCTGCCTCGGGCCGCTCCTCATGAAGCCGCTGCCGTCGCAGCCGCCGCCGAAGATGGGGGATTTCTACGATCCCGAGCACCCGACCCCTGAGTAAGTCTCCGGGTCCGCGGCCTCCCACTGCCGTCGGTCTCCGCAGCCCAGGGCTGCGCGTCCCGACCGGTGGCGGCGCGCGGAGTAACGGGCCCTGGGCGTCTTCGCGCGGCCGTGGTGGGGGCCAGGCCGGGCGCAGCGACCCGAGGCCGCCTCGCCTGGCCTCGGCCGGCCGGGCGGTTGGGCCTGGCGCGGAGACGGCTGCTCGCGTCGCCGCGGCCGTTGGGGCGGCCCGGTGGGGGATGGGCGGCTACGGCCTCCTCTGCCGTTGCCGCGTCCTCAGTCGGCCTGCCGAGGTTCGGCGCTCCGCGCAGCTCCCCCCAGGACACTGTGCGGCGCCCCGAGCCTCTGTTGCAGACCACGGTGCAGAGTCCGAGGTGCCGATAGGGCCAACACCAGCGAGGGGGCGCCGGCTAGTATAGGCCGAGAATCCCCGGGCTCGGGTGGAAGCTCAGTCCGTCGCCCGGCCTATCGGTGACGGCGGCTCGGACCGGAAGGGCCTACCGCGCGTCTCCCGGTTTCGATCCGCGGAGGAGACCCGCGTTGCATTCTCGGTTTTGATTTTTTGCTTTTTTTTCTTCTTCTCGGGCACTCAGTTCTGGCCCCGTAGAGCTATGAGCTTCATATTCTGCACCTTTGGCGCTTGGGTTTTGTAATGGTGGCAAGGTTTGTCTGGTCCCGTTGTTGAGGTGACACCAGTTTTGTTTTTTTAACCTGAAAGTGAAAACCTGACAAACATTTCTCGATTATGAGGCTTGAACACTTTGGCGTCCTGTTTCTTAGGTAATAGAATCTAGAATCTTATCTACAAGGATGACTTTACTGCGTGTGAAGATTTAGTTAAGAGACCCCCAAAATCTCTTTGTATATTCTTCTCTAAAGAAGATAGTGTACTTGTAAAGCGAAATACAGTTTTGTCCTATAGTTTCTTTTCAGTATATATAGGCATTCTTATATTTGTGTTTGGCGATATCCGGTAGCACATCCAGCTTTCCTTCCAGTCAGATGATGGTGAACACCTGAAATACCAACTGATTGAGGATTGTAGGCAGCGGCAGCCTCGACTGTCTCAAAACAAAAGTAAAAAGAAAGCTTCCACTTCAGAGTCAGGAGTCAGTGCCTCCCCTAAGCCTTCACAAGATCATCTTGTTTTTAGATAAATGGTTTCACCTTGTTGACCAGGCTGCTCTTGAATTTACTGTGTACCCCGGGCTAGCCTCGAACCTGGGATCCTCTCCAGCTTCCTGAATGCTGGGATTACAGGTGCTGACGACTAAGAAAAGACATTGTTTTACCTCAGTTTGCTTGTATTTATGTCTGCACAGAGGAACAGCAATATTAATTTCCAAGTTAAGGTTTGCAGGGATGTCTAGTGAAAAACAAACTTTTATGACTAAATTACCACACATTACACATTTTTGGGGGAACTTTTGCCAAATTTTTTCACCTTGGTTCAGAAACCTTTGGATCTTTGGTATTGTAACACAGAAGTTATTTGTTGGAGTATTATCTCCACACAAAAAGCATCCTCATGCTGCCTTAAAAAAATAAAGTAAAATTTCTTTGGGAAAATGTTGACAATCCAGTTTTCAACCTAAGAACAGCCTGAGTAGTTTATACTTGTTTTCTTAGTTTCCAGCAGCCCTTTAGTGTCCCAGTGGCATCTGAGCTTTGTCTTTACTTGACAGATAATCTTGACACATAGACCACCTCTGTGCACAGTGTTTGTGCACTCTAAACAGTCCATCTCGTACTTGCACTACTAAACCAGAATGGCTTTATCTCTTCATGGGTTTTTGGCTTTGGAATAACAATACTTAAAGAATAAAATACTTTGGAATAAAAAACTTAAAGGTTTTTGCTTTGAGACTTGAAAAACCTCAAAAGGAATTTGTATCATTCAATAAATGTTGATTGCATGCTTATCTTGTGCAGAGTAACGTGCTAGCCTCCTGCCAGGGCAAAAGCAGTGACTTTCCAGGCTGCACAGTGAAGTTCCAAAGCTGTGAATTACATCCTTTTTTTTATTGGAGGAAAACATTTTTCATAATATGTGAAAAAACAGAGTCAGGAGTATATCTTTACTATGCAAGTGAGGGAGAATGCTTATTTTTCCTAGTCTTGTGTTTTACTGCTTTTCTGGCCTCGCTGCTTTGGAGATTTAATAGTGTCAAGTAAGTTCTGATACATGTGTATCTTTTTCTGTTTATTAACTTGTATAGGTTATAGAATTTCTTAATACTGGCCTAAAGGTGTTGGCAGGCATCTTGAACAGTATCACCTGTTTTATATTGGAAGAAAATGAGGCCTGGCCAAGGAGAGAAGAGTGAAATGATAGCAGACCCTGTGAGGAAATCAGACAGACCTGCACTTGAACAGTTTAACCTTGAAGAGTTTAACCTTGAACGGATGACTTTGTCTTTGAATTTGGGTTTTCCCATTTTGGAGGTAGTTATACCAATGCTAGCAACTTGCTGGGGCTTTGGAAAACATTGAATGAGACCTTCGCTCTTGGCACAGAGTGTATGTAAGTACCTTTAGCAGGAGTTCTTAGGGAAATTTGAGAGTGTGATTGTTGGGGGAAAACTGGTTGTGAAGAACACTGTCCCCTTTCAAATGGGTCTTTGAAGAAGAGAAGGTGAGGTGAAATGTAAATTTGGTTTGATTGGAGCTTGAGTTGGGGCCGGGATGGTCTGTATTGTCTTCACTCACTCTTAGTAGTTGCATGTGTGTAGGTCTTGGGATTTTTTTGCACTCTAAATAACATTGTATTCAGATGAAGTGGCTATAATCATTTGAGTAACTGCATTAGGTGTCCATATAGCTCAGGGGTAGGTAATTGAGGGGATAGATAGCACAACCACTCATCTTCAAGGACCTGTCCTACTGAAGGAGGCAAACAAGATAAAAAGTGATTGTTGTTGTTGTTGTTGTTCTTTGCTGTTTTAAACATAGGCCTGTCTTGACTAAGGTTGACACTGTAGGAGTAATTGATGTACACAACAAAACTTTGTCTTTGTGCAGCTTACATTCTAATGAGGTCTATAAACAATAAACAGAATGGCCAAAGGTGAAATGGTTTGGAAAACCCTAAAGGGTATAGGTGATTCCTGTTAAAGAAGTCACAGTATAAAATGGGGTAAGCTGGTCAGCATCCTTGGGAAAGTAAGTTGAGATAGGAAGTATCTGTGTATATGCGGTGTGGAGAATTGAAGGCCCGGCAGAGGAGTAGCCATCGTAACTCAAGTTGAGGTGGTGGCTCCACAGTGCTGAGGCAGTAGAAGCTGCTCAGTGTGGCCCAAATGAAATGAGAAAGTGAGAGTCAAATTGGTTCACCGTAGGAGGGGTGCAGAGTTTTGTAGAGCCAGGCAGTGATGGCGCACGCCTTTAATCCTAGCACTTGAGAGGCAGAGGCAGGCAGATTTCTGAGTTCAAGGCTAGCCTGATCTACAGAGTGAGTTCCAGGACAGCCAGGGCTACACAGAGAAACCCTGTCTCGACCAAAAAAAAAAAAAAAAAATCAGCTCGGGCAAAAAGATTTAGTTATGTAAGCCTCTTTTGTTACTTGACAGAATAATATCCCTGGCATCTCCTGGTGACCTTCAACGTCTGCCTTGGCCTTCTAAGGGCTGAAATTACAAGTGTATACCACCAATAGGCTTGATGTATACACCAATAATCCTACGATTAGTAGTCTGAAGCAGAAGGAAGAATCAAGTAAATATTCAAGGCATGGTTGTGTTACTGAGTTGATTCAAGGCCAGTTTTAGCATTAGTAAGACCCTATGTTAAAGAAATAATAATGATGATAGATCTGTGGTTAAAAATTTGCATAGTGTGAATGAGACCCTAGATTCAAACCCCAGTACTACAGGAAAAATCACCATTATGTCCAACATGAGTTTCCTTTCCTTCTTTCTCTTTCTTCCTTTCTTCCTTTCTTTCATTTTTTTGTTTTTTGTTTTTTTGAGAAAGGGTCTATTTCACTATATAGCCTTGGCTGGCCTGGAACTTGTTGTATATACTCAACAGAGATCTACCTGCTTCTGCCCCCCTAAAGGCCACCATATCTGGCAGTTGATCTTTATCATCATCATCATCATCATCATCATCATCTTTTTTCTCTCTTAGACAGGGTCTCTCTACAAAGCCCTGGCTGTCCTGGAACTCACTCTGTAGACCTTGGATTCACAGAGATCTGACTGCTTCTGCCTCTTCAGTGCTAGGATTAAAGGTGAATGCCACTGCACCTGGCTGATATATTCTTAACTAGGTATTTGTAATAACCTTTAACCCTAGTATAACCCTAGCATTTGTTTTTGGTGCGTGAATCTTGTCAGTTTTGCTGAAGGTGCTAGAGCAGTCGTGTTGAATGACAGCAAAAGATGACCAGCTTGGGTTAGATTCAAGGCTGACCAACTTTATCATTTCTGTTATTCATTCACTAGACCTATAGAATAGGACCTTATTTTATGGTGGATTAAATGCTATTGTAAGATTTGGAGATTGTTTATATCTAGAATCACCAATAATGGGGTTTAGATTTCTTTTTGAGAAAAATCTAGCTTGTATGTTTCATTTTGTTTTTGAGACAGCTTTATTATGTAGCCAAAGCTGGCCAGGAAATTGTTAGCCCACTAACATTGGTCCCTAAAGTTCTGGGGCTGGGATTATAGCCATGTGCATAGAACCAGTGATAGAAAAGCCCACTTTCGCTGGGCAGT
>JADRCD010233520.1:43686-69272 GCA_019843815.1 Montemys delectorum | reverse complement strand
TCTCTCTCTCTCTCTCTCTCTCTCTCTCTCTCTCTCTCTCTCTCTCTCTTTTTTTTTTTTTTGAGACAAGGTTTCTCTGTAGCCCTGGCTGTCCTAGAACCTGCTCTGTAGACCTGGCTGGCTTTGAACTCAGATCCTCCTGCTTCTGTCTCCTGAGTGCTGAGAGTAAGCTCTATCGACCCACCACCGGCCAGGCAGCCATACCCTTTCTGATAACATTGTTTCTGTAGTTTTTTTTCTGTACCTGAGGGGATAGTTGGAGGTCCTTCTGCCACCTCTAATATCTGAATCGAAAGGTCCTCATGCCCCTCAGATAAAGTGGTGTGTCACTTACACCTGCCTATGAACTTTAAATCATCTCTGGCTCACCCGTGATGCCTAATATACAAATGGTGTGGAATTGTTGGTACGCCATGTTCAGAGGCTGATGCAGGCAGAGTCTGCCCCGTTCAGTACAGATTGTTTTTGTTTGTTTGTTTTGTTTGTTTTGTTTTCAGGTGTTTTTGATCCTTGGTTAGTTGAACCCAGGAATGCTGAACCCTAAATATGGGGTTGAGCTATGAGGTACCTGCATGGTAATTAACCTGGCCTGGTGACTGTGTACACCTGTTGGCTTTGCTTCAGGTCTTCTTCCAGCATCATCTGAAAAGAAATGACTGAAAAAAAAAAAGAAAAATTCCAAAGATGCTGGGGAAGTTTGTGATTTTAAAGTTAGAAATCGTATCGTTTATCTTTCCTGTAAATTTTGAGTTTCCATCTGTCTGATCCCCTGAAAACACAATCAGTCCCTTAACTTTGGCTTTTTCTTCTAACCACCGTACTATAGTTACTTAGTTACCAGATCTCTAGGCTTGGCAGTCTTACTGCTATTGTCTGTTGTTGTTTTCCCAAGGTCTAAAGCCTGTGCTTTGCTTTCCTCCTGCAGCCCTTCATTCTGTGCAATGCTGCCCGGCCTGCCGGGAGTTATCATCGGGTGTGTGTGCTCCCCAACCCTGCCGTGGGTGCTCCCCACCCCTGCCGTGCGTGCTCCCCTCTGCTTGTTGCACATGCTCTGGCACCCAGCATCCCATTTCCTGCCCTGCTGGGGAAGCGACTCCTTACTCACAGCTTACCCACCCTTTGTGGTCTCATCAGTCTCATCTTGGCTTTCACACTCCTAACTGCTGACAATAGCTGTCACCCTGTTCCATCTCTCTCGGAAGACTTGTTGAAGGTCCTTAGGAAGGAAACAATGACAGCATTTACCTAGTGGAAGAGAGACAGATGGGTGTTGACAGCCAAAACAGATTCTAATCCACTTTGCCACAGTACTTTGGAAATTTCCAGTTTTAAATGTAGGTTCTTACATTCTGCAGAAAACTAGGTTTTCAAAGTCACTGTATTAATAATAGCTGTGAATTTCCACCACAGTGCACACTTAGGAGGAGTTAGGTATGTATACACAGCTAAGCTGGCCAGTATTCTCTGAAGAGGAATAAGGAAAATTAAAGTGTTTTTAAATGGGACAAAGTTTGACATTGCTTCCAGATACCTCATAACCTTCTTTCTCAATTATTATTTGCATACAATTTTCAAGGTAATCAACTACTGTTTTCTGTGTTGCAATCCTGAACAGATATAAAATAGCCAACATCAAAACTGATAATCACTGTAATGTTTTGTTCCCAAGCCACTTCCCACAAGAATAATTATGTAAACGAGGCGAATAGGATGCTTTGAGGAACTTCAGGATGTTTCAGTTACTTGCCTTCAATCTTGATTGGCCATTCTCATGTGGAATGTCTCTCAGACTAACATGCCCCCTTGGAGATTAAATCGCATGCTGACCAATGGCAACTTAGACTTCTCTCTTTTGATTTCTGTACCTTCCTGTTCTCTGTAGCTCTCAAAAGAGCTGAAGAGAGTGGTGTGGAGCCTGCATGGTGCTTTCCTGAGCCTCTCCCTGGCACGTGTCACCCCTGCTAACCTTGCCTTTCCCTGTCTCCTGTGTGGTCCTCTGAAAGAATGCCCTGTTCTGACAGTCTGTTCCCATCACAGGCGGCCATGCTGGATGACAGCAGCCTCTATGGGGCTCGGAGGGGAAGCGCCTGTGGTTCTCGAGCAGTAAGGCGCTTTTCATGTTTCCCATTACGCCTCACTGTGTGCTGCATGACCCAGGGGGTGTTTGCTGGATGATGACTGATGTCACAGGAGGAAACACTGTCTGTGTTTTCCTTTGTGATAAAGGTCATGGATGATGGAGTCAGGAAATTTTTGCTTGTTAAATTCATGTCCTCCCGACTCGTTGGCTTGCCCTGAGGTCAGAGGGGAAACTCGCCTTAGTTTGGTTTCATCTGCTTCAATCCCTGAGACTCCCGAGGAATGTAACAAATAGTGAATTTCTGAACCTGAGAAAAGGAGATGAGGGGGATTGGGCAGACCCTTGGGGTTGCTATGACAGTGCAGATCCCACTTTGCAGGACCTGCCCCGTCCCCTCACACCCTTGAGACAGCTCGTAGTTGCATGTGCAGTAACCTCATCTTGACACTCTGGGAGGAGTTTTCAGCCATCTGAGCAGGACTCCAGGAGGATTGTTTCTGACAGGAAGTAGAGACTGGCCCGGCATGCATGTTCTCTTCCTCATGGTGGGCACACCTGTGTGAGCCTGGCCTAACAATCTTCACATGGTCAGTGAGGTGGAGTGGGATTCAAACTCAGAGCTTTCTGGCTCACGTTAGCTCCCCCTTGGCCACCAGGACTCCTAGGCATAGGTGACACCTGGCGCCTGGCAACATGAATGCTTCCCTTCCAAGGGGTCACGTCAGGCCAGCTACTCAGTCAGAGAACTGCTCTGACTAGAGATCCTTATATGGAAGGAACAACATGACATAGTCCCTGTGTCTCTGTATGTCCCACACCTGTCAGCAAACTTGTCTTTCTGCAGTGAAGAACTGCGGTTGGGATGCCTCAGCAGGCCTGACCATGGTGGCCACAACCTTTAATACACCCGGTGAGCTTATTTAACCCTTGGTGACTGCCGGACATGAAGATGACGTGAGGGGCCTGCCAACATGGTCTCGCTGCTACCTTTCAGGAGAGTCAAGTGAGGTCAGCTAGTCTGAGAAGGGTTCTCACCCAGGAGCCCTGGGCTGATGGGAAGCAGCATGAGGCATAGTCCTTCCTACCGTGGCTAGTGAAGAGCAGGAGCCATTTGTCCATACATTCAGCAAATGTGTCTTGAGTGCACTGGGTTTCCTCTGCTCAATGGAGAGTCACTGGAAACTGACTGGATGCATGCTCTGCTTACTGGGGCTGGCTCTCTGGTGGGCAGACAGACAGACTGAGAGCTGGTACTTGAAATAGGATCAGAAGCACCTAGTACCTTTGAAGATCCAGAGGCCTTAACGAAGATGATGCTTACTGGCCTCTCATCCCAGGGGTCAGCCAGTTCAGCATCTGTCCCAGGGCAGGTGGCTGAATACAAACTACGGTTTAGAGGCTACAGCCCGGTGGCTAGAAGTCAGAAAGACTGAATGGCCAGGAAGACAGGTCCACATCCAGAAAACAGGTCCTCCCAGGAAAGGTGACAAAGAAGCAAAACCTTCTCGGCCAGCTCCAGTCCTCACTCATTTCTGAGCTGGGAGGCAGGCAGCTCGGGTACCTCAAAAAACCATCACTACATATCCAGCAGGCAGTTTTGGTGAACACATAAGATATGGTACATTCCCTGCATCTGTACCCTGTGGACAACGCAGTTGTTTCTTATCCTTGGTAGCAGTTTACCTGAGCACGTGGCAGACGTGGGCTCCTCTTCCAAGCCTGGTTTGCTACCTAACCCTAACCTCTCTTTCCTCCATGCTGTTGCGTGTGGCTAACCCCCCCACACTGACTGAAGTGTGATCTTGGTGGCTTTGGATCTCTTTGCCTCTTTGCTGACCCTGTTCCTTTGTTTCTGTCTGTGCATCCTGTGGTGGCTCGGTGACAGCCCTCAGAATACAGCGGTCACCTCAACTCCAGCTCCCGGGCCTCTTCTAGGGCCAGCTCTGCAAGGGCCAGTCCCGTGGTAAGTGTGCTTCCTGCCCTGCTGCCCTCCTGCTTCCTTCCTTCCTTCCTTCCTTCCTTCCTTCCTTCCTTCCTTCTTCCCCTCCACTTCCCTGTTCATTTCCTCTTGCCCCAACCCCTTATCTTTCTGTCCCTTAGAAATGACCATTGTCTTTGAAAACCAGCAAAAGATAAAGCTAGAAGCCTCTCATTTTATTTCAGGTCTGAGAGTGGGAAATAGTTTTGAGTTTAGAAGATGCTCTTGTGGGGAGGGGGTATCAGGGGTGCACTGCTCAGTTTCTCGAGGACCATAACAGAGAGGAAATTATAAGTGATGCTCAGACATGAGGCTTGAGAGGAGAAGTCTGTTCTGGGCATATAGACTGTAGCTACAAGTATACATGTACTATTTTTTACAGTTTAAAGGTTCGGAGGCTTGACTCTTCGCGCAGCTTTTAAAGTAGTGAGGTTATCAGACCCTGACAAGTTTTAAAATAAAGTACGAGCCTGTAAATGCCTTGCCGTTCTCATTACCGCTTAGAAGGTGTCACTGGGACCCTGCTCTCCTGTCCGTGGCTCACCACTTGCCAGACATGGCAGAAGGAGCCAAGGCCAAAGAGCAGGTCAGTTAGTCACCTGATCAGTGGCTTTCTTTAAGGCTACTTTATCATGATCTAACCAAGGAATTGTTTTGTGCATGGTTGTGGGATATGTGGGGAGATTATCTGTTATCTTCCGCTATTGTTGTTTGCATAAATGTTTTGAGACAGAGCCCCTCACCAAGCCTGGTTCTTGCTGATTTTCTGGCTAGTCAGCAAGTACCCAGAATACTCCTACATGGATGCTAGGATTACAGCTGTATACCACAAAGCCAGCTGCCGCCACTATTGTAACCAACACCTCCTCCTCTTCCTCCTCTCCTTCCTCCTCCACTTCCTCCTCCCTCCTCCCCTCCTCTTCCTCTTCCTCCTCTTCTTTCTTCTCCTCTTCTACCTCCTCCCCTCCTCTTCCTCCTCCTCTCCTTCCTCCTTCTCTTCCTCCTCTTCTTCCTCCTCCTCCTCTTCCTCCTCCCCTCCTCTTCCTCTTCCTCCGCCTCTCCTTCCTCCTTCTCTCCTTCCTCCTCCTCTCCTTCCTCCTCCTCTTCCTCCTCCTCCTTTTAAAAACGTGTTGCTAGAGATAAAACTCAAATCCTCATCATGCCCCGTAACAAATACTTTACCAACAGAACCATCCCCCAGTCCCCTTGTTTTGTTTTGTTTTTCTTGTAGCTCCAAATGGCCTTGAACTCAATATATAGTTAAAGATATCTTTGAATTCCTAATCTTCCTGCCTCCACCTCCCAAGTGCTGGGGTTACAGGTGTATCACACTACATATGCCCAGACAGTTTGGGCTGTGGTAGGGAGACACACCTAGGCTATAGCTGTGGTATGGGTAGAGGGGGGGCCCATGTTTGGAAAGTGCCCACAGTCCAGGCCAGTCTCTCTTGATGGGCTCAGACATAAATATGCATAGCTTGGAACTCAGTTCCTGAACACTATACTGCCGAGGACTGCTCCCTGCATCCTAGAATGCAGGGGAGCCAAGATGTACCACTTGCACAGATGAGCTCACTGGATTTGCTTTTTGAAATCCGTGCTAGACTTTTACAACTGTGAGGTTTCCTGCTGGAAGCAGCTTCCACTGGAGAAGGAGCCACTGGGATCTCTTGCAGCTATGAGCCTCCCCACTGAGTTCAATGGCCTAGTGCCCCTCCCCTCTGCCGTTATGGGTCTATCCTTTACATTAGAATGACTGTCCTGTGCGTCTCAGGCTCTGTGGTAGTCTAACATATACAAATTAATCCATGAGGAGCCTTCAGATTACTCAGAACAATGTTTTTTCCCATGGTTATTTAGTGTAGAATCCTCTTCATTGTGCATAATAGTTGAGTATACCCTTGAGGAGTAAGTGGAGTGTTTGCAACCATATGGAATCTGAAGCTTTACTTTCAAAGATTCCTAACAATCCCCCATTTCACCCCAGCTGGCTGCCCCTGTAGTGACTGTCTGGGGTGGCTGATTTGTCATCACTAGGCGTGGCCCTTGGATTTATTTAAGTATCAAGATGAGGTCATAGTGTGGCAATGTTCATGGTTTCTGTGACTGGAAAGACTGAAGCCAGACGTGGATCCTTTTGCTGTGTGTGTGCTTTCTAGATCTGTGGAAAATTTACACACATGAAACAAGTTTGGTTGCTATTTCTTCACAAAGAAGTGTATTGTATGTCTTGGTCTCTGCAGCCAGTGAGGCAAGAGAAGTGATCTCTTTGTGTCATGGGGAACTGGGGGTGTGGTCACACTTTCCCCTCTGTGCTACTGTGAGAAATACATCAACCCAGCAGAGCTCTGGATTCCCTCTGGTGATGGCTGCTAAGTCTGTTGCAGAGATAATCAGCAGATCCCACCCCCCCCACACACACACACACCACCACCACCACTACCACCACGTTCGATCATCTGTTCGTTGGTTCATTGGCCTAAAGATCCTTTGATCTTTATTTCTGTTGTCATTTAGTTAGCAAAGGTCAGAGCAAATATGTGTGGAAAACTGGCTGGCCTTCCGACACAACCTGGCACCTCACATCAGCCAGGTACCTCCACACCGACTGTGAAATCTCCTGGGTGTGGTTCTCAGGTGCAGTGACCCCTCTATAAATGCAGGGCAGTCTCCAGGAAATTCTTCAGTCAATGGGAAGGTCACTAGCCTTTGCCAGATCCCTCGTCCCAGGCCTGGTCCTGACCTACTCCTCCCTCTCAGGCAGGAAGACCCACAAGTCTGAACAGGAGCTGCTGGGTTTCTTCCCACCAGCAAGGCTAGACATGCTCCTTGGCACTTGGTTAACAGCCGATCCAAATCGCACACCCACCTTCCCAGTGCAGCCATAGCCCCGGGATGCAGAAAAGCATAATGTTCATGCTGGACCTGAATCTTGGAACAATAGGAGGGCTGATTCCGCTCTTTCTTTGTGCTTCTTTAGGCACCAGGATGCTGGGTTTGTCACCCTCTGCCCTTGGGACAAACAAGGATACAGTGTCCTTCCCATTCTGGCCTCTGAGGGAGACCCATGCAGTAGACTGTACAGTAAGGCAGGAGTTAAAAAGACGAGGTTAATGCGCCACAGCTCCTGCTCCTAGCTTGGGGGCGAGTAGGCCCACGTAAACTTCAGATGAAGCAGGAAGGAACAGCCCCATGAAAGGCTTATGTTTTTGCTTGGTTTGAGCTGCCCCAGCCATAATAGGACATAGTTGTTGGTGTCCATATTGGTTTTTGGAAAAAACCCCTGGCTTAGTACTTCACCTTGGGTAATTACCAGGAGCCAAGGGCAGGGATGTCCTTAAAGAAGAAAATCCAAAAGTCTGCTGCAGCCCCTAAGGCTTTGCAGCTTACATCTGCCAGACAGGAAGTGAGGCGGTGCTACACATTGGGGGCAGGGCGGTGCAACTGAAGAGCAAAAGTCAGAAGAACAAAAGGAAGTGATCGTTCATTCCCCTTTAAGAGCGTGGATATACCTCCATGTCCATAGGCTACTGTGAGGGCCAAGACAAAAAGCTTGGGGCTCCCAATGATACAATTCTTAGGAGAGCCAAGATGCATCAGCCCCAGTGTAAGTGGCAGGGGACGGTGTTGGTGTTCCCCTTCATTCTAGCACCGCTCCTCGCTCCACTCCCACCCTTCTACAGCTCCCTGTCCCCACTCCACTCAGCCTTTCCATCCTAATTCATGTTAACTGTCAGCACAGCCGGGAATCACCTGAAACCAGAGTCTCAATGGAGTAAATGTCTTTACCATGTTGGCCCGTCAAGGATTCTTTTAATTGCTATAGGAAGTGCTGCCCACTGTGGATGGCACCATCCCTGGATAGTCCTGGGTTTTATAAAAAAAAAAAAAAAAAAAAAGCTAGCCATGGTTCCTACCTCCAAGTTCCTGCCTTGACGTCCCTCAGTGACAGACTATGTCCTGGAGGGTGCAAGCCAGATAAAACTTTTCCTCCCCAACTTGCTTTTGGTTGGAAAGCCACAGAAAGAAAAGCACACGCATACACACATAACCATATTTCCTCATGTTAATTGAGCACCTAGAATATTCTGGTCAGGAGTCTACAGTGTTAGGCAATGCTCACCTGCCCTTGCTCTTCATGGGATACACAGGCCAGGCCAGAAGATGTTCATCAAATAAATAACAGAGACATAAACATCTGCTGCACCTGATGAGCCATGAGGGGCAGGTACGTGTAGAGAGGCGGAAGCTGGGGTTGGAGGACCTAGGCTTGCACCATAGCCAAGCAGAGCCAGGTGACACCTAGTGCATCCTCCTCATTTGAGTCCTGCAGCCCACTGAAATCCAAGAGAGCTTCCGCTGCTCTGAACCGTCCTTCAGGAATGTCTCAGGTGGAGCCAGGACCGGTGCTACCTTGTGTACTCATAGAAAAGTGCTGAGCTAGCTGTCTGCTCATTTGAATTAGAAAACAAAGACCCCCGGTGGTTCACGTTAACTAACGAGGCAAGGCAGGGTCCAGGTGGAGAGCAAGCCTGCGCCTGTGGGTACGAGATTGGATTTAAAACCAGTGATCCACCAAGTATGGCGGCTCGTAATGGTCATCTCAATACTAGAGAGGCTGAGAAAGGCAAGGCCTGACTTCGAGGCAATCTTGGGCAACGTAGTAAATCCCAGGCTACTCTCAATTACATAAACTCTGCCTCAAAAATAGAGTTAGGGCCAGTGTGATGGCTTAGTGGGTAAAGATGCTTACTGTCAAGCTTGATGATCTGAACCCAAAGGAGAGACCAACCCCCCCCACACGTTGCCCTCTGACTGCTCCCCAACGTGTGTTGTGGCATGCACACATACCCAAATAAATAATAGACAATAAAACCAAAAATCCCCACCCTAACAGTAAGCCCCACTGTTACTTGCATTTGAAGGGAAGCAGTCCTTAAAACGGTGTTCCCTGAGCAGCGTTTGCTGTGTCCCTTCTTTTGAGAGGGTCGTTGCCATGGCATTGCTTCAGGGAGCCTGTTTGTTTTCCAGGGTCTTACTGTAGGCTGCCTGGGATTTGGGTCCATGAGGCTAGGTTCTCTTGTGCCCAGCCCTTGCTTGGGTCTCTCTGTCTTCAAGTGGTCCAGCAGATGGTGACATGCAAACCGATGTTTAAAATTTCATCATGTGATCCTCATGAGAAACTCGCTGCGATGGTGTGGACTGGGCTCATGTGTTAATATCCTCCTGTGGAGGTCTTGGTTTTGGAAGGAAAGGAGGAGTTGCCATTGTCTTTGCTTCCACGGAAGTTTTTAGAAGGAACTTCTTTTAAGGAGAAAAAAAAGTCTAGAGGAAGAGAATTGAGACAACTTCTTGCTCTGCAGCCCAACATGGCCCTAGATTCAAATCCTCCTTCCTCAGCCTCTCAAATGTTAGAATTACAGGAATGTGCCACCGAACCTGGGTCTCATAGATTTTAGATATGTCTTTGAACATGCTCAATGGTAATCATAAAAGACTACATCATTTAGAATCCTGTTAGTGTGGCATTAATCTCAACTTTGGAGAACTGGGGAATGGTGATAAAAAAAACTCAGTGGGTCACAAGAGTCCTGTGGCTTGCTTGTCCCATGTGCCTGCTGTGTCTAACAGCAGCCCTTGAGGCCACCTCTGCTGGCCTTGTCTCCATGGTAGCCTTCACACCCATCACGGAGCAGTCGTGAATGTGTGCTGTCTATTATTTTCAGAGGGGCAGTGACATGCTCTGTATCAGAGTGAAGCATACCATCTGGATTATCTGTTCCTTTGTGTCTGGGCTTTATGAAAAGGATACAGCTGTCTGCTTCTTTCTGAGCCTGACCTGCAGCCAACCTGATGATAGACAGACCAGGCCGGTCTTCCATCTAGTGGAGCCAGCAGGAACAGCAGATCTGTGCCGCTTGGCCACTGAATCAAGCCCCAGCTTTGATGAGAGTCCCTGCCTTAAACAATAAGGTAGATAGTTACCTAAGAAGACACTTTTGTCACATTCTGGCCTCCACATACACACACATGCTCACAAATATCAACACGCATGCATGCATACATACCCAGGGAGAATGGAGTAGGGCTCTTCCACTCTGTAAATGCACACACATGCTCACAAACATGAACATGCGTACACACCCAAGGAGAATGGAGCAAGGTTCTTTAACTCTGCGGACAGTGAGATACAACTGTCTCAATCGGGGTCTGCCTGAGCACCCCCAGAGTGTATAGTTAGGCCTGTGTGAACTTCACATCCAGTGATAATCCCACACATGAGCAGTGGCTAGCTTCGGGTCCACTGGTCTGTGCCACAGGGCCTCTGAGTTCTTGCCATGTGTTAGTTAGACTCGGGACACACCTGGAAAGGAAATGGGCTTCGGAGGCGCCCACTGGTCTCGTGCCTACTGACCATTTTCCCTCGCTGCGCACGTTGTCTGCGAACTATGACCTCAGAGCATGGAGGTGACTTGAGTGCCACTCATTATAAACCTGCACAGGAGTCCACAGAGTCCCAGGCCACTCAGATCTGTGAGTCTGAGACGCAGGGTCACTCATCTTTTGGTGAAAACCCCTGGGGTCAGGGTTAGGAACTTTTGAACTTGGCACTGAGAGGGCCAAGCATGTTCCAGCACGGTGCCTGTGTGACTGACCTCCCAGACGGCCAGCAACAGAACTTGGTCTCGTAGTAGATGTTGAGCAAAGGATGTAGTGGTCCTTAAGTCAGACTCAGCCTCAGTCCCACAGACGCCCTCTACCCTGGGAGTGTCCCTGGGTGTGTCAGCACCAATGCACACTGCTTTCAACCTCATAGGCTGCTCCCAGTTCCACTGAGGCTTCTATCACAGGGAAGCAAGGGCCTCGGAGAGACATCCATACAGGGAAGATGGAGAAAGCCAGAGTCTCCTAAGAGTTTCTTTTTAGTCTTTAAATTACAGCACAAACTAATGTTTGTTGATTTGTGCTATAGGTTGTTGTTTTTGTTTTTAGCATCATACTCCAGATCAATATGGATCTTTGAAATGGTCAAAGGAGTCATGATTCAGTGCTTTGTAATGTTTGACAGCTGTCCATTTCCCCCACAGGTAGAAGAAAGACCAGACAAAGACTTCGCGGAGAAGGTAAGGATTTCTGAGAGCCTCTGCCTTGGCTTAGTTATTAAACTAGATGATCCTGGGCGAGGCTGACAGGAACCCAGTTACTTGGTGTTTAATGAAGTAAGCGAGTGACTGAGGCTGCTAAGTGGGCCACACGTGATGTCCTATCCCCAAAGGAGTCCATCATGAGTTGAAATATGAGGGACAGCGGAGAGCTCATGGCTAACCAGACACCTGTGAGACATCTCTGAATGAGCCGCCTTATTACTAGGCAGAAGCCCACAGGAGACAGTTCAGTAGAGAAGCTGAGTAAGAGAAAAGGTGCTCTGGGGCTGGCGAGATGGCTCGGCATGTAAGAGTGATTGCTGGCTGCCCAAAAGTGGCGGCCTGAGTTCAAATCCCCAGCACACATGTTAAAAAGCTGGGTGTGTTCACACAGACCTGTAACCCCAGTACCGCAGCTGGCCGTCTAGCTCACACGCACGCTCATACACAGACATGATCACCTGTGGAAGCCACAAGTGAAAGAAAAGGTTCTGAAAGGTTCGACTTGTTGGTAATTTTGGTTTTAACCTAATCCCATCTGATCTTCACTCATTCCAGGGCTCCCGTAACATGCCCAGCCTGTCTGCAGCCACGCTAGCATCTCTGGGCGGGACTTCCTCCCGGAGAGGGAGCGGAGATACCTCCATCTCCATGGATACCGAAGCATCCATCAGGGAAATCAAGGTACAACACTGGGCTCACTTATGACTTGACAGAAGCCCTTGGAAAATTAGTCTTGGGTTCACAGAGACTTCATTTGTGAGGTTCAAGGTCAGTCCCATCTCCTCTGCTTGCCTTAAAACGTGGCGTTCTCCTAACACTGGACCGAGCTCAGGCAGCATCCCTGTGGGAAGCTGGCTTTACCTGATGTACCCAAGAAGGAGGAGCGTGAGTCCTCCTCTGTGGCCATTGTACTGTGCTCTCCGTGGGCCTTGCCGTCTTTCACCTTGTGCTAACAGTTGTTCATTAGAGACCAAAACATTCTGCTTCCCTATCCTCACATCCTTGTTCCAGGACCACAGAGATTACTCATCCTCTAGCATCTTTCCCCTTGCCTGGAGTGTGTGCCCTCCCTTCTGTCTGTAGCATGCCTTGGGTAGAGCTCCCAGCTCCATCACTGTATTTTAATGATGGTTTTTCTCTTAGCATAACACGGGCATTATTCTCTGTTAAACCTTTGACACCAAGGATGGCGCCATGTGTTTGATGACCTCCTCCGTATATTGGAAAGACACGTGGCCCAGCACTGTTTGTTAATTATTAGTACTATGTGTACTATTAGGTAACTGGTGCAACTGTGTCCCAGACAGGAAAGGATTGAGGGTAGGTGGCCAGAATGTTGTGTCCTTCAGAGAACAGAGTCAGGTCAAAGAGAGGGTGTGAGATGGCTGGATTTGTCTAATTTTGTGGGAGAACTCCCTCATACTCGGATCTGGCTCACAGGGACCCAGCTCCACTGGTGGTGACTAAGCAGCCAGATGACATTTGCCAGGAGAACAGAAGAGGGCCTGGAGCAGCTGCTGGTGTTAGACCTAAAGATGCAGCTAATGTGTTTTATGAGTATGAAGATTGGAGTTTGTTTGTTTTGGTCCGCTCCTCTAAAATGCCGTGTACCAGACCAGAACGTCCTCAGCTACCACCACAGTTGTTTTCTCGGTGGGCTGGAAGGGGGAGATCGTTGCAATCCAATTTAGACTCTGCTCTTGGGCATGGATACCGTTCATTTGCCTGGCAGGTGTTTGCCAGGCCACTAGCTCAAGGCAGATGTTCTCCCCGGGTAGCAGGAAGCAAGGTGGATACCAAGAACTCTGCAGCTGGAATGTGCTGCTCTCTGCCGCCAGCAGCTCACTGTTTCTGCGGTGTAGAGAGATAGAGAGCTAACTCACTGTCAGAGTTCTTTTGGCTACTTGTTGTTTAAGGCTGCTTATTATTATTGTTGTTGTTGTTGTTGTTGTTGTTGTTGTTGTTGTTATATTTATGTATGTGTATTTGTGTCACATGTGTGCAAAGTGCTTGCAGAAGCCAAAAGAGGGTAAAAAGATCCCTTGAAGCTAGAGTTACAGGTGGTAATAGAGCCACCTGCCACGAGTTCTGGGAAGTAACCTGGGAACTCAGGAAGAGCAGCAGGCGTTCTGACCACTGAGCCACCTGTCCAAGCTCTGCCCCCACCTGTCTGTTTTTTTTTTTTTTTTAAGATTTATTTATTTATTATTTATTTTATGGGTATGTGGGGTTTGCCTTCATGTATGCCTGTGTACCACATGCATACCAGGTTCCCATGGAGACTAGAAGAGGGTATCAGATCTTCTAGAACTGCACTTGCAAATGATTGTGAGTCTCCATGTGAATGCTGGTAATCGAACCCAGGTCCTCTGCCAGAGCAACAAGCCCTCTTCACCAATGAGCCATTTCTCCAGCCCTGACATTTTGCCTATTTTTTTAAAAAAATTGTAAAACAGTACAAGGTACACCTAAATTTTATAACAGTGTATAAAAACATGTAAACTACATACATTTTAATGTTTATAACACTGAAACTTATTTTTTCTTTTCTTTAACACCTAATAAAATACAGAAGGAACCATGCCTCCTACTGCCAATATGATGGACCCAGACATAAGAAAGACATAAGAAAGGGTGCATATGTGTGTGTGTGTGTGTGTGCGTGCGCGCGCGCGCGCATGTGTGCTCTGCCAGTTCTCTCCCTTGATGTCATTTGCCTTTTGTGTATTTCCTTCAGGAACTTAATGAGTTAAAGGACCAGATTCAGGATGTAGAAGGCAAATACATGCAGGGACTGAAAGAGATGAAGGTACCGGTTTATGGAAGTGTGAGCCCGTGACACTAACCCACCTTAACTTTAAAAAGCCTCACAGAGGTCCCATGAGCATGCTCATTGTGAAGGGCACCAGGGCACCAGGTGTGGAAAGTGTAGGGTCATGGGAATTCTAGCATGGCATGCATCTGTCTCGTCTTTCAAATGCAGTTTCTGAACACAGTGAGTCTCTAGTGGAGAAGGTGACAGACCCATCCCCTGATGTGGGATGGTACTCAACACCCTCCCACTAGGCTTAGAGCCAACGTCTCGCTTTGAAAACACAGCAGACGGGCACTAGAGAGTTTTGCTCCTCTTGGCTCTCCATCATTCTCACATACAAGTGTCCTCCCAGTTTGCCGTGCTGAGCTCACTGGAGCCACCCTAACACACAAAGCTTTCGAAGCATCCGGGTTATTGCATGCTGTCGACTTTCACTTAGGAGAACAGCATCTGAGAGTATATGTGTGTGCACCGCTCTCAGACTGTGAGGGACGTCGCCATGCCTACAGGAAATGTACTGTCCCTGTTCCTTAACAATGCGGAGGTGAGCTGGTGCCGCCTCAGGAAGATGGTGCCAAGACGCATGGCAGCCGTATCCACAACGAGCTTAAGACAAGTCTAGGATCAAGCAGTCGAGACAGATCGATTGATTCCTTCTTTCTGTCTCCTCAAAAAGGGCCCAAGAAATCATCTAAGCAACATACCCCAGACAGACAGGTGACAAAAGTCACATACTGATTTATCGTGTTCATAATCACTTCTACATAATAGACGAATGAAGACCCTGGCTTTTTACTCACCTAAAAATGGAACCACAAATCAACTGGGAGCCAATGATACCACTTTGGGTCGTCATGGTGTATACCCATAGCAGGACCAGTGCTGTCGTCCACAGGGCCCCTTCACAGCTCTGACCCTTGAGCTAGCAACCTCTTTCTTAGGCTCTGGGTAGTTCAAGCTGGTAACCGCCCCCTCTCGCTCTCCTGGCTTCACTCTCCTGACATTTAAATTTTAGAGCCTGCAAGAGTGAGAGCCAAGTCTGGGCATCACTGCCAGTATGATCTTTACAACCTCTTTCCCACGGCCGTCCTTTCCAACAAATGACCTTGGCCATTCCGGGAACTACCCAGAAGGACTTGTGTACCTTGTTTTATTTCCCATGAGTCAGAGAACTGAAATGATCCCAACTCCTATCCTGGTTCCCAAGCTTGGAGAGGGCGACCTAAGCAGTGGCTTGTGGCAGGGTTTTATTTCCACCAGTAACTGGTAATGACTTCAGAAACCCACTGTGCTGCCATGGCTTGTGGTGGGAAGAGTCTGGCTGCTGAATCAGTCACTGGCTCTGCTGCCTCCCCCAAGCAACCCCTGTGTCCCACGAGCTTCCTTGCTTGACAAGAAAAGACCTGATTGCCTTAGTCACTCCTATTGCTGACAAAAGCAACTTAAGGGAGGAGGGGTTAGGGCTCACAGTTCAAAGGTCCAGTCCATCACAGCAGGGATGTGAGGCAAGAGCATGAAGCAGCCGGTCACAGTGCCTGTGCAGTCCGCAAAGCAGAGAGTGAGGAGTGTTGTTGCTCCCTTTCTCCTTCCCGTGCAAGCCAGGATTCCCACCTAGGGATGGCCCCCATTTATGGGTCTTCCAGGTTCAATGAATATAGTCAACATCATCCCTCACAGGCAAGCCTTAGGCTATACTTGTTCTCCTTTTGCAATTTTGAAACGATGTCCTGGTTTCTGCAGGACTCGCTGGCCGAAGTTGAGGAGAAGTACAAGAAGGCTATGGTCTCCAATGCCCAGCTAGACAATGAGAAGACGAACTTCATGTACCAGGTGGACACGCTGAAGGACATGCTGCTGGAGCTGGAAGAGCAGCTGGCCGAGTCTCAGCGGCAGTACGAGGAAAAGAACAAGGTAAGCGCCACCCGCCATGTTCAGGAATAGTAGGGGGACTGTGTAAATATTGTGTGCATTACATCTCTAAAGGATTTTTATTTTTTAATTATATGGGGGAGTTTGAGGGGGTATGTGCATGAGTACGCTGGCTTGCGGAAGCCAGAGGAAGGCGTTGGATCCCTTAGAGCTGGAGTCAGAGAAGTGGTTCTCAACCTATGGGGCACAATGCTTTCACAAGGGTCACATATCAGATGTCTTACATATCAGATATTTATATTATGATTCCTAACAGTAGTGAAATTACAGTTATGAAGTAGCAAAAAAAAATAATTTTATGATTGGGGGTCAGCACAACATGAGGAACTGTATTTAAGAAGCATTAGGAAGGTGGAGAACCACTGAGTTACAGGCGGTTGTGAGCTGCCTGACATGGGTGCTGGAAATCAAACTCATGAGAATAGTATTTGCAGTTAACTGCTGAGCCACCTCTCTAGCCTGTGTTTATGTTTTTATTTTTGTTTTTGGTTTTTGATTTTGTTGTGGTGGTGGTTTTGTGGGGTTTTTTGCTTTTTTTTTTTTTGGTTTTGGTTTTGGTTTTTTTGAGACAGGGTTTCTCTGTATAGCCCTGGCTATCCTAGAACTCACTGTGTAGACCAGGCTGGCTTCAAACTCAGAAATCCACCTGCCTCTGCCTCTGCCTCCCAAGTGCTGAGAGTAAAGGCATGCACCACCACTGCCCGGCTGTGTTTATGTTTTTTTAAAACAATGATTCCCCACTTGTCCAGAAAGCCCAGAGTCCGAGACTTAGAACAGCGTGCATTTGTCATATATGTGGTAGCAATGCCTGTGATCCCAACATGTAGGAAGCTGAGGCAGAAGGATTGCCAAGTCCAAGACCAGCTTGGGCTACATAACAAGGATCTGTCACCAAACAAAACAAAGCAACCCCAAGGGTGGGGGAGATAACTCGCTCTGTAAGATGCTTGCTGCACAGTGGAGTTCAGATGACAGCATCTATGGAGGCACCTGCTTATAATCCTGGTGCTGTAGAAGCAGAAACAGGAGGATTGATCTCTGGTGTTTACCAGGTAGCCAGATTAGCTTAATCAGCTAGCTTCTGACCACAAGAAGCCCTTTCTCAAAAAACCGAGATGAGGTCTAGAAAGATGGCCCAGGGCTTAAGATTGCATATCGTCACATAGGGGGCCGACGTTTGGTTCCCAGAACCAAGTGGCTCATCAGTGCCTGCAACCCAGCTCCTGGTGATCTGATCGCTGAGGCCTCCATGAGCATCCATACACATGTGCACAGGTCTACACACATACACGGATTTAAACAATAATAAAATAAACCTTAAAAAGAAAAATAACCTAGGTAGACAGCCCCTAAGAAATGACACTCAACCCAAGGTGAACTTCTGGCTTCCATACACTTGTACACACAGTGCTCATGCGTGCACGCACGCACGCACGCGCGCGCACACACACACATGCACCCATGCCCATACAAATAGCCATGCTCATATATACAAATGCATATAAAACTCAAAAATCTGTGCTCTTGGCTGGGCAGTGGTGGCGCACGCCTTCAATTCCAGCACTTGTGAGGCAGAGGCAGGCAGATTTCTGAGTTGGAGGCCAGCCTGGTCTACAGAGTGAGTTCCAGGACAGCCAGAGCTAGACAGAGAAACCCTGTCTCAAAAAAACAAAAAACAGTCCCACCATGTATAGTCCTTGATTGGTGGTTGGGTCCCTGGGAGCTCTGAGGGTACTAGTTAGTAATTGTGGTTCATCCTAAGGGACTATACATGGTGGGACTGAATGTTCTGGCAGCATGTGTATAGTAGAGGATAGCAAATTCGATCATCAGTAGGAAGAAAGGACCTCGGCCTTGTGAAGGTTCTGTGCCCCAGTGTAGGGGAATGCCAGGGCCAATAAGTGGGAGAGGGTGGGGTGGCAGGCATGGGGAGGGGGAGGCAACAGGGGTTTGTTCTTGTTGTTTTTGTTTGTTTGTTTGTTTGTTTTTTTGGAGGGGAACCTGGGAAAGGAGAAATTTACATGTAAATAAAGAAAATATCTAATAAAAACAAACAAACAAACAAAAAAAAATCTGTGTTCTTTTCTGGGTGACTTGAAGTGTTAGTATGCATAGTTTCAATGTGTAAACTATTTTTTTTACTAGAATAGTTTTACTAGAATATTAGTATTTTGCATGAAAATAAAACAACCATGAAAAGACATGTATTTGAAAGAACAGACACAAGTAGGTGCTTCCAGGTTTTCATGCTAAAATTCATTTCCTGTCTTTGATTTTATATCAGCTTTCTAGGGGATTAATTACAAACATCAAAGATTTTGGGAAAATCATGTTATTTCTACTCATTTTGAAAAGGCAGTTAGTTACTCTGTTTCAATAATCATACCTTCTAAGCCCGGAGAAGGGCAGCGTTGCATGTATTTCAGAATCCACTGGGACTCACAAGAGAGAAGCAATTTTGCTCTTGCCTACTCCTGGCTTTCCAGGCCAGCCGTGGGGATCATAGCAGACCCCTAGAAAAAGACTGTAGGATGTATCTTAGCAAGAGAGGAATTGGGAAACATTTGTCGCCTGCACATACTCCACAGATTAATCTTAGAGGCAACTGTCCTATTGTCCTCTATGGAGAGCAGAGGAATGAGTTTGTATTATTGCGTGCCTTGGAAACAGCAGTGACATAGTAAAGGGGTATTTGTCCTGAGGGAAGTGGGGCTCATGAGAGCATGAGCCCCGTGACAGGAATATGCCATTGAGCTCCACCCTCAGTGCTGTTTCTCACCCATAGGAGTTCGAGAGGGAGAAGCATGCCCACAGCATCCTGCAGTTCCAGTTTGCTGAAGTGAAAGAGGCCCTGAGGCAAAGGGAAGAAATGCTCGAGGTAAGCAGCTACTGCCTTCTTCCCTTTCTGTTGACCCCTTGCTGTTTTAGCCCAGGCTGCTAAGACCTGGTGGCCTTGGCAACAAGAGCCTGTTTCCTCACCGTTCTGGGTACCAGAGTCCAGGGTGAGGTTGCGCACAGCGCCTTCAGTGTTCAATATGAGCGCTCATCCTGTCTACCCTGGGACCCACCCTCATGCATCATTTAACCTTAATACTTCTGACCTTACCCCCAAACACCAGTCAGGGAGTCAGTTACAACTCCACTTAAAATCCAGGGTTCAGGCTAATTTTCCTTCCCTGGAGGAGCCGGCTCCTCCCACTGACAGTCTCACTCTGGTGCTCTTGGGTTTGTCTTGGGAGATATGATAAAATAGTCCACATCCTAGTCCCTAGAAGTTGTAAATATGGAAAAAAGATTTCAAGGGTGAGATCAAAGACCTTGATCATCTGCGTGGCTCTGAGGAAATCACAAGGGTACCCACCAGAGGAAGGCAGGTCAGATGCTGAGGAGGGAGCTCTGTTGACAGCAGTGGGGCAGGGGGCTTAGAGTTTGTAAAGAAGAGTTTGTAGAGTTTGGGTAGGTTCTAGGAACCAGAGAAGACAGGCTATTGATCCTCTCCCCCAGAAGACTCTTTCCGGTCTTAGAGCTATAAGAAAGTATATTTATGTGATTTCATGACAGTCGTGGTCATTTATTACCGTGGCTTTAGGAAACCGGCACTGGTATGTGCCAGGTAACACTCTGATCAGCAGTGGGACACACGGATGACAGTGGTCCCATGGATTATATTACTTAGTGACATTGCAGGCATCGTTTTCTTTACTCTCTGACATTTGCAAAATGATGAGCTCACCTATTTGCTCACTTATTTCTCACACTCCTGTCCTACTGCTAAGCAAATCATGACTGTTCAGGGTTAGGTTTTTGTCTTTATAACATCATCAGGACTGTAGCTGGTGGCTTTGAGGTAAAATAATCAGCCGAGCTGGTTTTCTTACTGGAACTGAGAGTAGAACAAGGAAAAATTCTAGCATGCTGAAGAACCGGGGGTTGGTGAGATGAGATGCTTGTTGACTGCCTACTGGTCAACCTTCCCACCCTGGTCATCCAGCACAGACTTCTTTTCTCTGCTTAACCCTTTGTCTGCTTTCTTTCTGTCTGTTCCTTTCCTCAGGAAATCCGACAGCTGCAGCAGAAACAGGCGGGCTTTATCAGGGAGATTTCTGATCTTCAGGAAACGATAGAGTGGAAAGACAAAAAGATAGGGGTAGGAGTCCCAAGCCTTCTCCAAATGCTTCCAAGGGGTGGGATGCTTAGCAAATGAGGCTCTTGCAGAAGCTTTGGTTTGGAAAATAATATTTGCATGAGTGTGCGTGTGTCCCTCATGTGATACAACACGAATAACCTGTTGGCGACCCCGGCTTACCCAGTTGGATGGGACCACACAGCTGGGTATTTGAAGTTGCCTCTCTCCCTGTGGCACCAGAGCAGCCTGGGTGCAATGTAGTCCATGCAAGGAGAGAGGCTCTGAGCAGTTCACTGTGAAGGGTCAAACTCTCCAGAATTTCCCTCCAGGTCATGAGATGCTGTGGGTGGCAGATACCACACCCCACAGGTTTCCACTGGATCTCTCTCCATCCTTAGCAGAGAGGAGGAGACAGTCTGACCACATTTAGGAGTAAATAAATAGGAAGAATGGACTCCTCCCACCCCAAGTCACTGCTGACTCATGGTAGCACATGGTCCTTAAAAAATAGCAACTCAGGTGACAGGACCCCAACACAGATCACCTCATAGAAATGTTCACAATATGGAGCCCCACCATCTCAATTTAACAAATTCATAAGCCTTGGCTAAGAGACTATGTGTTCCTGTCTGTCTGTCTGTCTGTCTGTCTGTCTGTCTGTCTCTCTGTCTGTCTGTCTGTCTGTCTGTCTGTTTGTGTATACACACATGTACAAACATGCTTTTCCAGAACATTTTTTAGAACAAATACATATAGTCAATGTCTAAAAATAGCTTAGCGGCAAGGGACAGGGTTGCCAGGAACATGCAAGCACAAGGACCTGCATTTAGTCACCAGACCAGACATGGTGACACATATTTGTAACTGGCACTGGGGAAACAGGAGAGCTAGAGATAAGAACATTCCTAAGGCTTGATGGCCAGCCAGCCTACTCAGGGAACTCCAGGACAGTAAGAGACTCTGTCTTTAAAACAAAGATGATAGCATTTGATGAATGACACCTGGCACTGTCCTCTGAGCTATACACAGAGACACATGGAGACATACACACATGCCAACAGGAACATAAACAAAAAATGTCTAAAATTATTGAGTAGGGTTTTTTGTTTGGTTTGGTTTGGTTTAGTTTTTCCAAGACAGGGTTTCTCTGTATAGCCCTGGCTGTCCTGGAACTCACCCTGTAGACCAGGCTGGCCTCGAACTCAGAAATCTACCTGCCTCTGCCTCCCAAGTGCTAAGATCAAAGGCATGAGCCACCACTGCCCGGCTTGAATAGGATTCTTTAGCAACCATTCTTGTTCTGCATTGATCTCTCATTAAAACAACTGTGTGGTTCCCGTTAACTCTCCAGTGCCATGTTGTAAGATATATACAGAGCTAATGCCAGGCAGTGATGGCATATGCCTTTAATCCCAGCACTGTGGAGGCAAGCTCCAGGCCAGTTAGGGCCACACATCAAGACCCTATCACAAAAAACAAACAACATCCCTCTCAAAAAAAAAAAAAAAAGAAGAAGAAAAGAAAAGAAAAGGAAAGAAAGAAAAAGAAAGAGAGAGAGAGAGAAAGGAAGGAAGGAAGGAAGGAAGGAAGGAAAGAAAGAAAGAAAGAAAGAAAGAAAGAAAGAAAGAAAGAAAGAAAAGAGAAGAGAAGAGAAAAGAAAACCAAGCTAGACAGTAATGGGATATCCTAGAAATGTGTCTCAGGAGAGCACTGGCCTCCTATGTATGAGGGCCTAGGTTCAATCTGTAGTACTACAATGAGAAAACAAAAGGCAGAAGTGGAAGTTTTGAAACAGCCTTCCTCCATAGCATCCCTTGCTTAGAAACACTAATGTGTGAACAGTAGCTGGTCTAGCCTGGGATAAACCCAACAGCATTTTTTTTTCCTCACTGGTGCCTGGATGGCAGTACTTCCTAGTCCTTGCTTCTTGCTTATCTGTGCTAATCTCTCCCTCTCTTCATCTCTCTCTCTCCCCCCTCCGCTGACCACTCTCTCTCTCTCCTCTGCCGCACACTTAGGCATTAGAAAGACAGAAAGAGTTCTTTGATTCCATAAGGAGTGAACGAGATGACCTTAGAGAAGAAACAGTCAAGCTGAAGGAGGAGTTGAAGGTATGAAATCAAAATGCAGCTTAAGAACAACGCCACAGTGACGAATTAGGTTCTGGGGGTCTGTGGCCATGGGCGCTGGCTCTGTTTTTGTCACTGTCATTGTGTTAATAAATTGGAGCTTTCAATTAACTATCTCCGGGAAGCAGGTGATGCCAGTGCCCGTATGTCTTTCTGCAGGACCATCTGGTGTTTCCAAGCTGAACAGGTCTGCAAAGTAGCTCAGATTTCTAGCTCTGAGTTTGGTGTTTATCTAGATATTTTCTTACCCTCATTAGAATATATGTGCTTCCTTGTTTAAGCTTCTTGTCAAGGACTTCCTTAGCTGAACAATATCTGGGGTAAGTGGAGGGATCCCACTTTTCCACCACATCGTAGAAAAGACAAGTGTCACATCTTGTGAGGGTGATGCCAAGGGGAATCAAGTAGCCAACCCTGGGTGGGTTCTCAGATGGCAGCAGTAGTAGGAGAAGGGTGTAGTTATGGCAACATCCCAACGGCCCCCAGACACACATATCAGTGTCATTTCCTGAGCTCCTCAGTCAAAGTCAGAGAAGGGAAGCAGCAGGATACAGGCTTACAGCTAAGATCTAAATGAGGCTCCTAGTCCAGGCTGTGTGCAGCAGTTGGGAGCCAGGAAAAAAAAGTGCCATGAACCAAGTAGACAGCAAGAAGGTACTCTGCAACAGAGGCAGGCAGCTGTTTTCAAGGGGTCAGCCATGTCCTTGACACAATTATCCTTTTGAAGATAGGAAGCATCCTGACCCCTGCAAATGTTGTCTATATCCAAAGTGCACTCTGTTTTTCCATAACACTTACATATTCCTTTTTTCATCCTGGTTTCCCTTTTTAAAGACAGTGGTCAGAGTTTATAGTGAAAGGTTCATTTTCTTGATGTTCTACTTTCATGGCAGCCCACAGGTCATTGCCTTAGTTAGAGGAAAGCCTTTTTAAAGTATCTTGTGACCAGACAATGGGTTGCAGATTGGAACACACCAGGAGGAAGCCATTGAAGATCTCCCTGCATTGATAAGACTCTGAACATGGTACCTAGACACTTCTCCATCCCTGTAGAGTTAACATCTACATCAGGAGAAATAGCATCCCTTTATAATTGGCATAGTTTAACCTTGTCTCACTGTGTGTTATATTAAATGTGTTTTTGCCTCCAGAAACATGGAATAATCCTAAATTCAGAAATAGCCACCAACGGAGAGACTTCAGACACAGTAAATGACATTGGGTATCAAGCCCCTACGAAGATAACAAAAGAAGAGCTGAATGCCCTCAAGTCAGCTGGTGAGGGAACCCTAGGTAAGAGCTTTTCCTTGGCTCCTTTCGTTGTTTGGTCAGCCAGCACTGATTCATCTTTGTACATCAGATCGGAGTGATTGTCACTGATCGATTAATAGTCACACAGCATGCCCTTCATTCTGTCACTTATAGTAATTCTCCTGGACAAACCACGTTGATCACCCACAGTGCTATGTAGCATGCATTTGTGTCTAGCGCTTTCCACCCATGGCTCGAGGACACTTTTTTTTTTCTCTCTCTCTCTCTCTTTTTTTTTTTTTTGCTTTTCAAGGCTGAGTAGAAAGAGGTAGGCTCAAAGTCCAGTGGTAGAGTCAAGTATTTGATTTGGGTTTTCTCTGGATGTGTTCCAATTACATTTTCCTCTTAATCTCGTGATGGAGTTGTGGAGGCTGTGAAGTGGGTGAACAGGCCATATTTTCCCGCCAGCCTGGCATACAAACATTTGGAGAGTGTGAGGTGCTTAAGTGGGACACAGGACAGCTGGTGATGGCAGTCTTGAAGCTGCTAGCCCCACCCTCAGAATGGAAGGCAGCTGCAGTAGTGGGGTGCTCCTTGCTGTGAGTGAGGTATGCTCAAAGGAGTCGGAATTCACCCACCTAATTCAGAAGGGGTTGTATGCCACAGTTTTAGCTTCTGTTAAGAACATATACAACTGGGAAATCTAATGGATCATAGGAATATTTTCTATAATTTTCATAGATAAAATGATTTACAAATTAATGTTAGTCCTAAATTATGGCTTTGGGATAAATCTAGTTGCTAGGTTTTTTTTCCAAGGCCGGAGTCTGTGGCTAGACTGCAAAGCAGAAACTTTTCTTTAGTCTTCTTGATGTTTGTGCCCACGTGGAAGCCTGGAGGCCCCCATTCCTCAGGACTTATTCCTAGAAGTTTCCACATGCCCTTGTGATTGTTAGAGCAATGTGCTCTTACCAATGTGTGAGTTGCCAAAATAGGAAGAGTTCAAAGTTCCCACTATTCCTCCAGTACTGCCCCACTGGGGACTGGTCCTGCTGTTCTTATCTCCATACAGTACAGTTGACATATTCCTGGAAGTCATGTGACATGACTGAAAGAAGAGATGCTACTCTATCAGTGACTACCCCCCCCCAAAGGGTCTCGATGCTCTCCACAATCAGAGAAGCACTGTAGGGACATTCCAGTCTGCTTATTTTAGATTTACCTATGTTCGATGTTTCTTTGACATGAGGTTGCTACATCAGTAATCAAAGAGGATAGTAGAAAAATGTAAAGGGTGAAGTTAATTCACCTTGAAATAAAGGCCAGATATTTCCCACCATTTTCCTCGGCTCGGAGATCCAATGTGGAGGCTGCCCAGTTCTTAGAACGACAGGCTTTCATTTCCTGTAAGATAATGTCTGTGAGGCCGGGGATTTATTGACTGCTTGATGAGTTAAGTGTTCACCTTGATCTTTGGCTTTGCCTTTTGCTGGGATCACCACCCCTTTGGGGACGAAAGACCCTGTGTGTCCTGAAGGGAAACATTATCTGAAGCAGACTTGCTGGGTGGCAGAACCCGGATCGCTTTCTGCTTCATAGGGTTTAGCCCAGTGTCATCCTCCTTGAGACTGGCTTTCCGGCACAGTTTCCTAAACAGAATGTTCTTTTGAGAAAAGATGGAGGCTACTGTTAGGGCTGTGAGATTCTGAGTGCTTGGGTGGCTAAGAGTATGAGGGGCTGGGACTTGGGGGTTAGAGTTAGGAAATGGAAGGAGGACCGAGAGTCCACTTGGGATGCCTTCGTGTGGCTGCCTGCCTGCTCCACAGCTCTTTCCACCAGCTAAATCAGAACCTCACCTTTAAAAGTCCGTTCCTACCAGATGGTAGCAGCCACTCTGCCTTGGTGACAGTGGCCCTCTGCTTACCAAAAACAAGCTAATGCAATTGCTGCTTTGGCACACAGGCCCAGGAAAGGCTTATTTCCTGTTACTCTCTCTCTGTCTCTGTTTCTGTGTCTCTCTGTCGTCTCTCCTTTCTGTCTCTTTCTCTGTTTTTCTCTTTCTCTCTGTTTCTCTGTTTCTCTTTCTCTCTCTCTCTCTCTCTCTCTCTCTCTCTCTCTCTCTCTCTCTCT
>JADRCD010233520.1:0-26704 GCA_019843815.1 Montemys delectorum | reverse complement strand
AGAGAGAGAGAGAGAGAGAGAGAGAGAGAGAGAGAGAGAGAGAGAGAAGAAAGAGAAACTCAGCAGAAGTGGAAGTGTTAAAGCTCAGACGAAAAGGTATCCTGGGTTCCTTCTGGTCTCTCTGGGCTGGTGTCCTGAGCAGAACTTGAGTGCAAGCTCCACAGCCAGTCCCACAACACCCAGAGGAAGGTCCACTCCCAGGTGTTCTGACACGCCCAGGATCAGAGGTGAGGGGGACCCAACATCTGTCCCCACACCCGGAGTAACTGGGACCAGCAGGACCAGGCACACAGGAACTCTGCCAGCCCAGTGACTTGGGTTCCTTCTGGTCTGTCTGTGCTGGTGTCCTGAGCAGACCTTGGGCGCAAGCTCTGCAGCCTGTCCCACAACACACAGAGGAAGCCCCACTCCCAGGTGCTCTAACAAGCCCAGGATCACAGGATCCCAGAATCACAGGATCACAGAAACAGCTTGATTTTGAGGAGTTCTGACACAACCAGGATCACAGGAAAGACAGGCTCCAGTCAGATTTAGCAAGGGCAGGTAGAACTAGAGATAACCAGATGGCAGGGGGCAAGTGTAAGAAAATAAACTACACAAACCAAGGTCATTTGGCATCATCAGAACCCAATTCCCCACCATAGCAAGTCCTACACACACCATTACACCAGAAAAGCAAGATTCAGATATAAAATCACTTCTCATGGTGATGATACAGGACTTTAAGAAAGACATAAATAGCACCCTTAAAGAAATACAGGAGAACACTGGTAAACAGCTAGAAGCTCTTCAAGAGGAAACACAAAAATCCCTTAAAGAACTACAGGAAAACACAATCAAACAGGTGAAGGAAATGAGCAAAACCATCCAGAATCTAAAAATGGAAATAGAAATAATAAAGAAATCAGAAAGAGAGACAACCCTGGAGATACAAACCTAGGAAAGAAATCAGGAGTCATAGATGCAAACATCACCAACAGAATACAAGAGATAGAAAAGAGAATCTCAGAGGCAGAAGACACCATAGAAAACATTGACACAATAGTCAAAGAAAATGCAAAAAGTAAAAATCTCCTAACCCAAAACATCCAGGAAATCCAGGACACAATGAGAAGACCAAACCTAAGGATAATAGATATAGAAGAGCGTGAAGACTCCCAATGAAATGGGCTAGTAAATATCTTCAACAAAATTATAGAGGAAAGCTTCCCTAATCTAAAGAAAGAGATGCCCATGAACATACAAGAAGCCTACACAACTCCAAATGGACTGGACCAGAGAAGAAATTCCTCCCATCACATAATAATAAAAACACTAAATGCACTAAACAAAGAAAGAATTTTAAAAGCAGTAAGGGAAAAAGGTCAAGTAACATATAAAGGCAGGCCTATCAGAATTACACCAGACTTCTCACCAGAGACTATGAAAGCTAGAAGATCCTGGGCAGATGTCATACAGACCCTACAAGAACACAAATGCCAGCCCAGGCTACTATACCCAGCAAAACTCTCAATTACCATAGATGGAGAAAACAAGATATTCCACAACAAAACAAAATTTACACAATATCTTTCCACAAATCCAGCCCTACAAAGGATAATAGATAGAAAACATCAACATAAGGAGCAAAACTACACCCTAGAAGAAGCAAGAAAGTAATCTTTCAACAAATCCACACAAACCTAATTCTACCTCTTACAACAAAAACAACAGGAAGTGACAATTACTTTTTCTTAATATATTAATATGAAAATTAATATTACCAACATATCCTAATCGATTGAAATCCAATAATATGAAGAATTAGAACTTTGTTGATTGTCATCCAATGGTCTCTCTAATTTGGTAATTGGAGAAATAAGTTCAATATTGTACAATCTATATATACTTTCAGCTTGTTTGTTTGTGACAGTGACAGTTTACAACATAAGGATCTTGAAATCTTGCTTCTCCTATCTCAGCCTCTCTATTGTATTGTATTGTTTATTTCATGTCTTTACATTATACTATGGTTTTCAGAACAGCTTATCTATTTCAAAAGTATTTATATACCCAAAAGAAACATAGACTATTAACTAGGGAGGTGGCTTGTAAGAGAACAACAAAGAGTGAGACTGAATGCTTTGCTTGAGGTTTGTAACTCTTGTACCAAGTTTGAAGAAGAGGACTTTATAAGTTACTCTTTCTCTGAAATGGATGCTTTTCCAAATTATCACAGCTAATGAACCAAATTCTTACCCTCACCTAATGTCTGTGCCACCCTCCAAGCAGAACCATTGTTCATTGAAACAGTTGGTGATTTTTAAAAATACAGTTGATAAAAACTACTATCCAGGACATAGATATAGGGTTCTCTTACACACTGCTGATGGAAATATATTCAGTCACTATTGATGCCAGTATGGAGGATACTCAAAAAACTAAACAGATCTTCCACATGATCCAGATATAGCCCTCCTGGGTATTTACCTGAAGGACTCTATATCAACACATCACAGAGACAAATGGACATCTCTTGGGGGTTGGCCTGGGTGTGCTTACTGTGTGTTCAGATGCAGATTTCTGTGCCCCATGATCTGGTTTCTATATCCAGACATCTGTCTTCAGTCTGGATGTTGGCATGGTCAAGCATCTCTGATCCCAATGTTATATAAAAATTGTTTTCTAGTGTCGCTGATTGGCCAATGACTTGGCAGTGAGATAGGAAAGCTGAACTTCTTATCCCAGCTAGTGGTGCCGGGAGAAGAGTAGAGAAGGACCATGAGGAGAAAAAGTGTGGAGACTATATAGTGGTACCAGGAGGATTTGCTAATGAGAGAGTCACCATGATGACACACATGGAACAGAGCAAACCAGGGCAAGACTCAGAGTGAAAGTAAAGGACCACATGGCTGGGAAATAGCTTAGAGGATTAGAATAGCTCAGAGCCTACCCAGCAAAATAAAAATATAAGGTCTCTGCATCTTTATACAAGAGCTAAACAGTCTAAAGAGGTCATAGAAGTTCCTCGTGGTTAATTAGGAGCAAAGGAGGTTAAGAAACACCCCCCCCCCAAAGAATTACAGATGCAGGCATCACTGTTTACTGCAGCAGAGTCACACAACCAACCTAGGTGTCCAGCAACAGAGGAGTAGCTGAGGAGCGTTGTGCTCAACGGGATTCTCTCCCCTTAAGAAGAGCAGGGTCACGTCATCTCAAGGATAATGGATACAATGGAGAGAAGTCAATCAAGCCAATCTTGGAAAGACAAATACTATATGCTTTCTCTCACTGGAGGTTCCTGGAATTTATATAGATGTGTAAAATCATGTATGTATATGTGACATCGAAGTAGAAGTCAAACTGCCACGGGGGACAAGGGGAACAAAGGGATGAACAGGAGGGGAGAGCAGATATGCAAATACATACATACATACTTATACAACCATTTGGATTTTTTTATTAGATATTTTCTTTATTTACATATCATAAGATATCTTCTTTCCCAGTTTCCCCTCCGGAGGAAAAAAAAACATCAAAAACAAACCCCTGTTCCCTCCCCACTCCTTCTATTCACCATCCCAACCTCTCCTACTTCCTGGCCCTGACATTCCCCTACACTGGGGCATAGAACCTTCACAGGGCCAAGAGCCTCTTCTCCCATTGATGACCAACTTGGCCATCCTCTGCTATACATATGCTGCTGGAGCCATTAGTCACAGCCATTAGTCCCACTCTTTGGTTGGTGGTTTAGTTCCTGGGAGCTTTGAGGATACTAGTTAGTTCATATTGTTGTTCATCTTAAGGGGCTGCAAGCCCTTCAGCTCCTTGGGTCCTTTCTTTAACTCCTTCATTGGGGACCCTGTACTCAGTTCAATGGATGGCTGTGAGCCTCTACTTCTGTATTAGTCTGGTACTGTCAGAGCCTCTCAGGAGACAGCTATCAGTCCTTCCTTCAGCCTCTGCTCCATAGTTAGTCTCTGCAACTCCTTCCATGGGTACTTTGCCCCCCCTTTTAAGAAGGAATGACGTATCCACATTTTAGTCTTCCTTCTTCTTGAGTTTCTTGTGGTTTGTGGATTGTACTTTGTGTATTCAGAGCTTCTGGGCTAATATCCACTTATCAGAGAGTGCATACCACATGTGTTCTTTTGTGATTGGGTTACCTCACTCAGGATGATATTCTCCAGATCCATCCATTTCCCTAAGAATTTCATAATTTCATTGTTTTTAATAGCTAAGTAGTACTCCATTGTGTAGATGTACCACAATTTCTGTATCCATTCCTCTGTTGAGAGACATCTAGGTTGTTTCCAGCTTCTGGCTATTATAAATAAGGCTGCTGTGAACATGGTGGAGCATGTGTCCTTATTACATGTTGGAGCATCTTCTGGATATATGCCCAGGAGTGGTATAGCTGAGTCCTTTGGTAGTACCATGTCCAATTTCCTGAGGAACTGCCAAACTGATTTCCAGAGTGGTTGTACCAGCTTGCAATCCCACCAGCAATGAAGGAGTGTTCCTCTTTCTCCACAACCTCTCCAGCATCTGCTGTCACCTGAGTTTTTCATCCTAGCCATTCTGACTGGTGTGAGGTGGAATCTCAGGGTTGTTTTGATTTGCATTTCCTTGATGACTAAGGATGTTGAACATTTCTTAAAGTGCTTCTCAGCCATTCGGTATTCGTCAGGTGAGAATTCTTTGTTTAGCACTGTACCCCATTTTTAATAGGGTTATTTGGTTCTCTGGAGTCTAACTTCTTGAGTTCTTTGTATACATAGGATATTAGCCCTCTATCAGATATAGGATTGGTAAAGATCTTTTCCCAATTTGTTGGTTGCCGTTTTGTCCTATTGACAGTGTCTTTTGCCTTACAGAAGCTTTGCAACTTTATAAAGTCCCATTTGTCAATTCTTAATCTTAGAGCATAAGCTGTTGGTGTTCTGTTCAGGAAATTTTCCCCTATGCCTATGTGCTTGAGGCTCTTCCCCACTTTCTTTTCTATTAGTTTCAGTGTATCTGGTTTGATGTGGAGGTCATTGATCCACTTGGACTTGAGCTTTGTACAAGGAGATAGGATTTGCATTCTTCAACATGTTAACCGCCAGTTGAACCAGCACCATTTGTTGAAAATGCTGTCTTTTTTCCGCTGGATGGCTTTATCTCCTTTGTCAAAGATCAAGTGACCATAGGAGTGTGGGTTCATTTCTGAGTCTTCAATTCTATTCCATTGATCTACCTGCCTGTCACTGTACCAATACCATGCAGTTTTTATCACAATTGCTCTGTAGTACAGCTTAAGGTCCAGGATGGTGATTCCACCAGAGGTTCCTTTATTGTTGAGAATAGTTTTGGCTATCCTGGTTTTTTTGTTATTCCAGATGAATTTGCAAATTGCTCTTTCTAAGTCTGGGAAGAATTGGGTTGGAATTTTGATAAGGATTGCATTGAATCTGTAGATTGCCTTCGGTAAGATGGCCATTTTTACTATATTAATCCTGCCAATCCACAAGCATGGGAGATCTTTCCATCTTCTGAGATCCTCTTCAATTTCCTCCTTCAGAGACTTGAAGTTCTTGTCAAACAGATATTTTACTTGCTTAGTTAGAGTTACACCAAGGTATTTTATATTATTTGTGACTATTGTGAAGAGTGTTGTTTCCCTAATTTCTTTCTCAGCCTGTTTATCCTTTGTGTAGAGGAAGGCCACTGATTTGCTTGAGTTAATTTTATATCCAGCTACTTTGCTGAAGTTGTTTATTAGGTTTAGGAGCTCTCTGGTGGAATTTTTGGGGTCACTTAAGTATACTATCATATCATCAGCAAATAGTGATAATTTGACTTCTTCCTTTCCAATTTGTATCCCTTTGATCTCCTTTTGTTGTCTAATTGCTCTGGGTAGGACTTCAAGTACAATATTGAATAGGTAGAGAGAGAGTGGGCAGCCTTGTCTAGTCTCTGATTTTAGTGGGATTGCTTCAAGTTTCTCTCCATTTAGTTTGATGTTGGCTACTGACTTGCTGTATATTGCTTTTACCATGTTTAAGTATGGGCCTTGAATTCTTGATCTTTCCAAGACTTTTTTCATGAAGGGATGTTGGATTTTGTCAAATGCTTTCTCAGCATCTAATGAGATGATCATATGGTTTTTTCTTTGAGTTTGTTTATATAGTGAATTACATTGATGGATTTCCATATATTGAACCATCCCTGTATCCCTGGGATGAAGCCTACTTGATCATGGTGGATGATCGTTTTGATGTGTTCTTGGATTCAGTTTGCAAGAATTTTGTTGAGTATTTTTGCATCGATATTCATAAGGGAAATTGGTCTGAAGTTTTCTTTCTTTGTTAGGTCTTTGTGTGGTTTAGGTATAAGAGTAATTGTGGCTTCATAGAACAAATTGGGTAGAGTTTCTATTTTGTGGAATAGTTTGAGGAGTATTGGTATTAGGTCTTCTTTGAAGGTCTGATAAAACTCTGCACTAAACTCCTCTGGTCATGGGCTATTAATGACTGTTTCTATTTCATTAGCAGATATGGGACTGTTTAGATCATTGATCTGGCTTTGATTTAACTTTGGTATCTGGTATCTGTCTAGAAAATTGCCCATTTCATCCAAGTTTTCCAATTTTGTTGAGTATAGGCTTTTGTAGTAGGATCTCATGATTTTTTGGATTTCTTTAGTATCTGTTGTTATGTCTCCCTTTTCATTTCTGATCTTGTTAATTAGGATACTGTCTCTGTGCCCTCTAGCTAGTCTGGCTAAGGGCTTATTTATTTTATTGATTTTCTCAAAGAACCAGCTCCTGGTTTGGTTGATTCTTTGTATAGTTCTTTTTGTTTCTATTTGGTTGATTTCAGCCCTGAGTTTGATTATTTCCTGCCTTCGACTCCTCTTGGGTGAATTTGCTTCTTTTTGTTCTAGAGCTTTCAGATGTGCTGTCAAATTGCTGGTGTATGCACTCTCCAGTTTCTTTTTGGAGGCACTTAAAGCTATTAGTTTTCCTCTTAGGACTGCTTTCATTGTGTCCCATAAGTTTGCGTATGTTGTGGTTTCATTTTCATTAAACTCTAGAAAGTCTTTAATTTCTTTCTTTATTTCTTCTTTGACCAAGTTATCATTGAGTAGAGTGTTGTTAAGCTTCCACGTGTATGTGGGCATTCTATTGTTTATGTTGTTATTGAGGAGCAGCCTTAGTCCATGGTGATCTGATAGAAAGCAAGGAATTATTTCAATTCTTCTTGTATCTGTTGAGGCCTGATTGGTGACCAATTATATGGTCAATTTTGGAGAAGGTACCATGAGGTGCTGAGAAGAAGGTATATCCTTTTGTTTTAGGATAAAAAGTTCTATAGATATCTGTTAAATCCATCTGTTTCATAACTTCTGTTAGTCTCACCATGTTTTTGTTTAGTTTCTGTTTCCATGATCTGTCCATTGCAGAGAGTGGGGTGTTAAAATCTCCCACTATTATTGTGTGGGGTACAAAGTGTGCTTTGAACTTTAGTAAAGTTTCTTTTATGAATGTAGATGCCCTTGCATTTGGAGCATAGAGGTTCAGAATTGAGAGTTCATCTCGGTTATGAAGTGTCCCTCCTTATCGTTTTTGATCACTTTAGGGTGAAAGTCGATTTTATTCAATATTAGAATGGCTACTCTAGATTTTTTCTTGGAACCATTGGCTTGGAAAAATTGTTTTCCATCCTTTTATTCTGAGGTAGTGTCTGTCTTTTGACTGAGGTAGGTTTCCTGTATGCAACAAAATGTTGGGTCCTGTTTACGTACACAATCTGATAGTCTATGTCTTTTTATTGGGGAATTGAGTCCATTGATATTAATAAATATTAAGGAAAAGTAATTGTTGCTTCCTGTTATTTTTGTTGTTATGGTTGGAATTCTGTTCATGTGCCTATCTTCTTTTAGTTTTGTTGGAAGATTACTTTTTTTGCTTTTTCAGGGATGTAGTTCCCCTCCTTGTGTTGGAGTTTTCCATTTATTACCCTTTGAAGGGCTGGATTTGTGGATATATATTGTGTAAATTTGGTTTTGTCATGGAATACTTTGGTTTCTCTATCTATGGTAATTGAGAGTTTTGCTGGGAATAGTAGCCTGGGCTGGCATTTGTGTTCTCGTAGGGTCTGTATGACATCAATCCAGGATCTTCTGGCTTTCATAGTCTCTGGTGAGAAGTCTGGTGTAATTCTGATAGGTCTGCCTTTATATGTTACTTGACCTTTTTCCTTCACTGCTTTTATTATTCTTTCTTTGTATTGTGCATTTGGTGTTTTGACTATTATGTGGCAGGAGGTTACACAACCATTTGTAATGAGAAAAGTCAACATACATTGTCATATGAATTCTCATCATCATTTAAATCAACCAGGTGTAAACATCTTGATAATTCAAATTTAGTTCATTCATATCTAATGTGACAGCAAAGAATGCTGGGTTTTTTTTTTGTTTTTTTGTTTTTGGCTTTAATTATCAAATATTTGTCAAGCACGTCTTTGTTTCCAGGAAATCTTGACTTGAGCTAACAAACAGTAATCCTCAGTACAGCTCTATCACTCAATGATTAGCGTGAGCCCAGAGCGCATTCACAGCTACCGCTTTTATTCTCTGTCTCAGCCATCTCATAAACAGGTGATTCACAGCATCTCTGTGTGCTTTCTAAACAACTGTGTCCATGGATCCTTCCCATGGAGAGGTTTTCAGAAAGCCAAGCACAGATATTTACAATACATAGTGAAGGGGCTCTGGCCAGCCCGAGCAGACAAACATGGCTATGGTAGGCCTTGCCCTTCTGTCCCATTCCCTCTGCCTCGATAAAAACCATTAGATGACATTCCTAACGCTAGCCACCGAGGTCTCCCTTATTTGGCCACTTCTTCCTGACACTGATTACCAAGGTCCACCTATCAAAGCATTGAAATCCACCAATCAAAAGACCCCTTTGGCTCACTGAATTAACATGCCCAATTAAAATTAAACACCTGGCTGGGCGGTGGTGGCGCACGCCTTTAATCCCAGCACTTGGGAGGCAGAGACAGGCGGATTTCTGAGTTCGAGGCCAGCCTGGTCTACAGAGTGAGTTTAAAAAATTAAACACCTGATCCTAACTCGGGGTTTCCCTTTTTGCTTTATAAACTGCCATTTGCCTATGGGCCATGCCTATCTCCTCTCTATCCCCAGGACAAATACTCCTCCCCCTCTCCCTTGTTCCCTTCCCCTTCTCCCTTGTCCTCCACGTCCTGTCTTTGTTTCTTATTCCCTGTCCTTGGTGCTGAGAACTTGGTCTTGAGAGTCCTGAGCCAATATGGTCCAGTCCTTTCACATTATATGGTGAAATGAAGTATTCAGGAAACATCAGTTTCTCCTTTTGTAGGGTGGTTGGGGAGGAGTGTAGGGAGGACTCGAGACAGGTTTTCTTTTTTCTTTTCTTTTCTTTTTTTTTTTTTTTTTTTTTTTTTTTTTTTTTTTTTTTTTTTTTTTTGGTTTTTTCGAGACAGAGTTTCTCTGTGTAGCCCTGGCTGTCCTGGAACTCACTCTGTAGACCAGGCTGGCCTCGAACTCTGAAATCCACCTGCCTCTGCCTCCCAAGTGCTGGGATTATAGGCATGCGCCACCACTGCCCGGTGAGACAGGTTTTCTTGTGTATGCAGCCTTGGCCCAGTTTTGAGGTAGGCCCAGGTTTCTGTCTTTATTGAAAGGGCCTGCATTACTCTTTGGTAATTAAGTATATGTTCAATCAAGTCAAGTCACCCTTAATGCTATAAAGTTGTTGGTCCTCCTGGATCGTCTAATTTTGTGCAAGCTTAAATTATCTACCATGTCTATACTGAGAACACAAACAAAATACAGCTGTGGGAGGGGCTACAGAGATGGCTCAGTGGTTAAGGGTCCATAGAGGACTCCAGTCAGGATCCCAGGACCAAGGTCGGGGCTCCCAACCTCCTACAACTCCAACTTCAGGATTTCCATGCCCTTTTCTGGCCCCTAAAGACACTGCACTCGACATGTACCTACTCACACAGAAACACACATATATGTGTAATTACAAATAAAAAGCTTTTTTTCTAAAAAAAAAAAAAAAAATGTATATAAGGAAAATTAAAAATCTCAGCAATCAACTAATCTTTTAATGGAATCGTATAAAAATCAAAATTAATGCAAAAGAGAATCCATGATACCAAACTAAATAAAAACAAGATCAGAAACAGCATTCTCCGTGGAGCCGTTTACAGCCGCTTGACCAAAAAGGAAGAGAGGATTGAAAAAAAAAAAAAAGATACTGGCCGGATAATTTTCTCATCCTGAGTCTTTTTCTGCTACTTTATTATTTTTTTTAATGATTGTACCGAAATATTCTCTTGCTTTCTGAATTTATGTTGTACGCCCCTACATTTTGTCCCAGAGGCAAGCGAATGCCCCACTCTAGACCCCCTCATCCTGCAAAGAGGGACCCAGGACGCCGCCGCTAAGCGCAGGCCCCAGGGTTCCACGTCCAGGACACACGCGGCTCTACAAACCACAGGAACCCACCAGCATAGCGCCTTCCAAGTCTCGCGAGAAGATACTCTCCAATCCAAGCCCCGCACAGCTCCTTCCCGCGCTTTCAAGCCCCACCCGGCCAATCATGGTGCCAGTGTGTTTGCAGAGGCCAATAGGAGCCCTCCTCGAGCAGTGGGCGGGCCACCAGCAGCCGTTACCAGACAAGCTCCGGGACGCTACTCGTTGGAAAGCAGAGGAGGTGGCGGCGAGAGCAAGGTGGAGGAGAGGTTCGACGGCAGGGGCACCGGCAACGCTTATGGTGAGCTCGGGATGGAGGCGCGACACCTTGCACCGTGGGGGGCGGGGGGAGCCCGTTCGGCCTGTGCTGCCCTGCAGCAAAGCGCTGGCTCCGTTGCATTTGTGATCCCGCCACCACGGTAGTAGTTTGTTCTTGTAGCGGTTCCCTTGTTTTTAAGACAGGCTTAGGTAGCCCTCTGGCTGGCCTGGAAGTCACCTTATGAGTCGACACACCTATTGATGCGGTGCTGGGGATGGAACCCAGGGCTCCTACCTGCTAGGCAAGGGCTCTGCCCCTGAGCCAGCTCCCCAGGCTCGCCACAAGGACAGTGACAGTGACTAGAGAGACAAACGGGCACAAATTTCCCACACGTATTGTGTTGTCACTGAGGTCCAATGTTCTGGAAATCAACAAAGGTCGGACTTCAGCATCTGCACACACATGGTGCACATACACACATACAGGCACACATCAGTACACGTATCTGATTAAAAAAAAAAAAGTATGCTAGTTCTGGTAAAAACATGCTGGTGAGTCTCCCCCACCCCCCACCCCCCATCATAAGATTGAATTCTGGTTTGTTTTGTTTTGTTTTGTTTTTTTCTATTGATTGTAAGAATCCAACGGCACAATCCACACCTGTCATTTCCTTTGAGAGGAAGATTTCATTTCCTTAGGAGCTAAGAGACCATTGAAGTATTGTCGGATTTGTTAGAGAAAATGTTATTTATATCCTCTGTTATCGCTTTAATATTGTCAATAGGTTAGTGGTTTATGTTTTCTTAGATTAAGTCTTGTAAAGAGTATCGATTCCATTTGTTTTTAAGAAACAGCTTTTGACATTGTGCCTATTCATCTAATTCTGCCTTGTTTATGTTTTATAATTTCTATCCTACCTTATTCTTTATGCTGCTTTTTCTAGATTTTTAAATATTTTTATGTGTGCTGTGTATGTATGCATAATACATGTATGATTACCTTCAGAACAGAACAGAATGGAAGAGGCCATAGGTACTAAAGCTGGCATTGGGATTCAAACTTGCATCCTCATAGAGCAGTGAGTGCTCCTAACCACTGAGCCATCTCTCCAGTACATGCCTTTTCTAGTTTCTTCAGAACCTTCAGGCATTTCTTGTAAATCTTTTGTAATGAGAGGATTTAATACTTTTTCTATTGATGATGTATGTGCTGGTTCTTGAACCCAGGTTTGATGCATGAGATGTTAGGCAAGCAGTCAGCCTACCACTGACTGACATCGCCTAAAGCTGTACATTTTTCTAATTACTATTTTAGATATATACTACATACTAAATTTCAAAATATTTTCTGATTTCCATTGTGATTTATTTCACCCAGGGACTTTTATGAATGGATTCCTTCATTTCCAAATTTTAAGGAAGTAACATCTTTTATTGTTTTGGTTTTTGTTGTTTATTTTTGGGTGGACAGGGTCTTAGGATGTTGCTCTGACTGACCTGGAGTCCATTCTGAGATTCAGGCTGGCCTCAGATTCATTGAGTTCTCCCTCCCAAGTATAGATACTAAAGGCATTCACTACACATCCAAGAACATAAACATATTAAGGCTTATTGCCTTGCCATTAAAAAAAATCTAGGTAAATTGTGTGAAAATAATGCTTTATTATACAATACAATGGGCAGTTTTAGGACTGTGGTTTCTGAGGAAGGCAATGTCCAAACCTCCGTGATAGCCAGGCTTCCTTCTTAGAAGCATGCTGCAGACCATGAAGCAAGGATAGAGATTTTAAATAGAAAGATCTTTCAATTGAAATGGAGCTTGGACTTTAGAAAGACTGAGTTGGCTAGAAATTTCAGGGCTGTAGATCTACATGTTTGCCAAACTGGGAGTCGACCCTAGGGTCTAATACAGTCTAGGCAGGTGCCGTAATGTTGCATATCCCAGCTCCTTTTTTATATTTATATTGAAACGGAGTCTCACTAAATTGTCTGTCTTCTCCTAAGTAGTTGCAGCAACACATTCAGATGCACATGGATTGCTAGATTCCTAACACTACTGCTGGAGGATTCCTGTGACGTTTATGAGTTCCAAGTCCATTGTGGTCAGTGAAAATGGCAGGGCAGTTCCCATCTGTTGTACAGTGTGTCTACTGACAACATCAGCATAGATAAAGTCAGCTCCCAGGTCACCTGCACAATGACCACTTGAAGGTCTGCTCACCAGTTCCCAACATCCACCTGGTATCACCCACTTAGGTTCACTGCAATGGCTTTCCTGCTCTTGGGAAAGGCAGGGATGGCGGTTCCCTCTTTGGATCAATAGTGGCCACGCAGTCAATAAGACAACTTGTTAGGAAGCAACAGCTTACTCAACTGTTTGTCCTCCCTCATGAGCAACCAGGAACTATCCGAGCCAAACTCTAGACTCCGTGGAAACCATATCCTTCCAAGAAAGTATGGCTAGCTAATAGCCAATAGAAAGTACCAAGTCCAGGGCTCTGCTCTGTTACTCCACTCTGGTGCTCTGTGTCTCCGCCTTCTTATGCCACCATCTCATAAACAGTCATGGATCAGGGAATGCAGTTTGTTCATCCAGGTTGACAGTTTGTAAAAGACTCAGTTTGACTTGTTACAAGATGCAGCACCCCTAGTAGAAAAGAATCCTAGAAGGTAGCCAAGGCCACAGTGATAGGATTTGCTATCATGGGACTCATTGGCTCCCTTGTGAAACTGATCCACATCTCTATAAGTAACATTATTGTGGTGGCTGGGTCCTTTCTCCTCATGAAGAAAAAAAAAGCCAATGTCCTTAGTGTTTTTCTTTCTTTTTAAAAATGTTTTCTATTTCTAAATTAAAATGATTTTTAAAAGTATCAGGTTCAAGTCTCAGGTTGGGAACAAGACTGAGTATTACAAGAGCAACCACACACTGGGACAGAAGTTGTACTAGACTCCCATTTATCTAAGCACAGCTCATCTTTGTCAAAGTTAAAGTTCCATTTGTCATCCCCTCAGCTCATTTTCTGTCAACTTGGAATAACCTAGAGTCACTGGAGAGGAGAGAGCCTCATTCAAGAAAAAGCCTTCATAAGAATGGGCTGTAGGCAGGTCTGTGGGTCGTTTTCTTAGTGATTGATGTGGGAGGACTGAGCCTATTGTGGTGCCATCCCTAAGAAGGTGATCCTTTATTCTTTAAGAAAGCATGCTGAGCAAGCCAGTAAGCAGCATCCCTCCTTGGCCTCTTCATGAACTGTGCCTCCAGATTCCTGCCCTATTTGAGTTCCTGTCCTAACTTCCTTTCGTGATGAACACCAACATGGAAATATAAGCCAAATAAACTCTCCTCTCTGAATTGCTTTGGTTATGATGTTTCATCATAACTATAATGTGATGTATATATGATGACAGCTATAGTAACCCTAAGACAACCATGTCCCCAGGCTCAATACCCTTGTTAGCAGCCCAGCCACACCACAGGCTAAGCAAGCAACATTGCTATATATAGTGTGGGGAGAACTTGTCCTCCAATGCCCTTCGGAATCACAAGCAGACATAGACTAAAGAGAAACTTTGTTTTCTGACAAATAGGTGAGCTTTTAGTCTATAGAAAACACAGGGCCACCAGAAACATTCCTTCCCATGAGAGAAAAGTAGCCATATAGGATTCAGTGGCTCTGTTGGGTACTGATGAAAGGAGTCCCCAAGGAGTTTCTCAAGCAACTCTCACTGGTTTCAGTGAGTACAGACCCTGCAGTATACCAAAGTACCACAGCAGCATGGCCATGAAGGCCATGAAATATCAGTGATCCAGAGCTACAGCATTTCCCAACCTCCTGTGTCACTTGGGCCACTCCATGGTGAACCAGACTTCTTCTCTCTCCAGAGTGGACAGCTCACAGTATCAGTGGCAACTTGGACTGACATTTTTGCCAGTTCCTATATTCTCTGAAAGAAAGACGATTGTGGAAAGAGAGATGCAGTTAGTGTGAGCTCTCTAGAATCAGTTTTGGTTGTGTGTATGGTGGGGGAGTCTAACTGTGGAAGAGAGATAGACCAACAAAGAGGGACAATAAATATGCATACATACTAGAGCATATGTGAGGGTGAGAGGACAACTTGATGGAGTTGGCTCTCTCATCTTTATGTAAATGGTGTAAAGATCTATGGCTCTTAACTCAAGCTGTCAGGCTGGCGTGGCTGCTACATTAGTAGCTGACCATTCTACCTGCCCTTTGTGTGTGCGGGGGTTAATTGGTTTGGGTTTTGTTGTTGTTGGGTTGGGTTGGGTTGGTTTGGTTTCGTTTGATTTGGTTTTTGAGACAGGGTTTCTCTTTGTAACCCTGGCTGTCCTGGAACTCACTCTGTAGACCAGGCTAGTCTCAAACTCAGAGATCTGGCTGCCTCTGCCTCCCTAGTGCTGGGATTAAAGGTGTGACCTGCTGTCACTGACCAGCTACTTTTTAGTTTTTTAGACCCATCTCCATCTCCTGTATTCTTTTTTCTTCATGATATGCAAATGAAGTTTGCAGTAGGCCAAAGCCTTAAGCAGGCCTACAATTATCTCAATAAATATCCTACCTATGCTACTTTGGATTAAAAAAAAAAAAAGAAAAACCAGCTAAATATATCAAACAAGACAGAACTTTTTTTTTTATTTTGGAAAGGAGGAGATCTAGGGAATTAGCTTTGTCACTTGCAGCAAACTCTACAAAGAAGCTGTGCACAGTCTAGAGTGGCCAGGGATGCTCGTGGTGCTGAGGTTCTGAATGTAGATCCTCAGGCTTGCAGCATGCATGTTACTCTCCTCAGCTCCTGGTTGGGTCTTTATAGCTCTACAGATTGCTAAGGAAACAATTTTTATACATATTTGGCAACAGACTCAAATTAGTCTTTACCAACATTTTGATGATATATCACTGTGGTGGTTGACTAAGAATGGCCCTCATCGGCTTATTTGACACTTAGTCACTAGGGGGTAGAACTCTTTGGCAAGATTACAAGAGGTGTGGCCTCCCAGATGTAGTCACTCATGGTATGCTTTGAAGTTTCAAATGCCCATGCTAGACCCAGACTTTTTCTCTTCCTGATGCCTGTGGACTCTCAGCTGCTTCTCCAGCACCATGTCTGCCTGCATGCTGCCATGCTTCCTTCCATGATGATAATGGACTAAGCCTCTGAAATTATAAGCCAGCCCCGATTACATGTTTCCTTTTAAAAGGGTCACCTTAGTCATGGTGTCTCTTTACAACAGTAAAACAATGACTAAGATACCTGACCTTATATTTCATGTACTATAGAAATTTGAAAGAATGTAAATGTCTTGCTTGCATTTTTATATAGCTATAAATTCATACTTTTAAATCAGTTATTCAAAAAAGCTAGAGATATAGCTTAGTTAATAGTGTTTATACCAAGCCCTGGATTTAATCCACATAAGTCAGATATGCCTATAGTTTTAGTACTTGACAGCTAGGAGACAGTGGGTCAAAGAGTCAAGGTCATCCTTCTCTACATAGTGAACTTGAGGCCAGTTGGGGATACATAAAACTCTGTCCAAATAAATAAATGTTACTCAGTGTTTTAATGTTTATTGGCTCTCTATTAGAATCTTTGATTACAACTGCTACCTTGCTTTTTTTTTAAGTTTTATAACTCCATGCCAAGTATACTAATAGCTCAATTTTATACCTTTCCTAGAACATACATCTTTGAACTATGCAGGCCACTGCAGCACTAGAAACAGATTCTGATAAAAACTACCACAAAAATGGAGGACACTTCCAACATGGTAAGCATGCACACCCGTTGATGAAGGGTGCATTTCGTAAACAAAGGTTTCCTTCGGGGTGGCTCTTACAAAGCCTCGAGGAGCAAGCTGGGACAATTCAGCATATTTTTAACTTTGCTAATTCCCTCATGAGTTTTTGGTAGCTGTGGGCAAATTGCTTTTATTATATAGTGGGAAGGGCAAAAGACACAAACCTTGTAAGTCAGTGGAAGACCAATTTGTCTAGTCTTAAAATTGTAATATGATAAGATAGTATAAAAAGTTTAAAATGAGCAACACATTAACTCACTTATATCATAAGCAAAACAAATGCTAGTGTCCCCGATATGTGACAGCAACTCCTGTGTAATGTATATTTATTGCAGCTTGCTGAGCATTTACATGTAGAATTTTTTATCATAACTTCAGATTCCCATTGCCTGCTCTGAACTCTGGCTTTTCCTCCCCCTTCTTACTTTCCCATTCCTCCTTTGCACCTGTTCTTCATGGCACTCCCCCTCTTTAGTGATAAGTATTCCAGTTCAGATGCAGTGCCCAGTGAGTGGTACTTAAGCAGGTAGTGGCCAATCAGAGGGTCATGAAATAAAGTGAGCTAAGTGTGATTTTTAGTAAAATGAAGTAGAAAATTACAGACTTTGTTGGAACAAGAGTAGTTACTATCCTAGAAGACTTTTCTGTCACTTCTGCACACAAGGTGTCTGTTACTGAGTTCCCTCTCTAGTCTTATTTACCTCTGCTCTTGGTCCACCTACGGCGTGCCATCACTTCCCATACTTCTTGCTCACAAGGAGTCTCGATCTCAGCCACATGACCACTACCCTTGGAAGGGGTTTGCCCTAGTTTTCCCTCTCTTAGGATAAGAGCCCGATGTCTTAGCACTTTATAAAAGGCCTTACCAGTTCCATAGACTCCACTCAGACAGCTCTTGTACTCCTTGCAGGCTGGATTCTTAGTTCCTGCAAGAGCTGATGCATTCACACAGCCAGCTACACCACTGGGGTTTTCCCCAAACTCTGCCCCTCCTTTCTTCTCAAATTCACCAGTTACATTAGCACAATGGTCAATGCTTCTCTTTGAACTGTGGTTGGTTTTTATGTGCTTATCTCTGACCCTTAGGAAAACCGTAAGTTGCAAGTATAGCCCAGTATCCTCTTGCCTTCATTTAGACACTACGTACAACTGACACCAGTAGATAGCCTATAATTTATTAAATGATACTATTTTTTTAAAATTTATTAGACATATCCACGTAAAGTGGCTGTCCTATAACGAGAAGACCTCTCACCATTGACAGACTTCAGGAAGAATCTTTACACAGTGTCATCTTGAATAGTTAGAACAAACACCATCAATTAAGTGGCGTGGACAACTGCAGATTATTTTCTCATAATTCTGGGCCCAGAAGTTTGAGGTTCAGATGCCAGGATGGTCAGATCCTCCTGAGGAATCACTTTCTAGATGGTAAATAATGTGTCTTAATGCGGTGTGGGACTTAACAGCAAAAGAGAAGCACTCTGTTGTGTTTTGAGGAGTAATCCTATCCTGAGGGTTCACCTTCATGGCCTCATCTAATCCTAAGTATCTCTAATGGCCACCTTTAATAACCATCACAGTAGGGCTAGGGCTGTAGAGTGCTTGCTTGGAGATGAGTTTTAATTTGTTTGAGTTGCTACAGGCCATATTTGTGTTTGTCAGTGATGATGCAAAAGTAGTCCAAGACTTGGAGGAGCTAGGACCAGACTGTGTCTAGTCTTTTCCAGTGTTCAGTTTCAACAGTATTGTTAACATACTCTCTTTTCTTAACTGTTCTGAACAGATAAATTTTATAATCCTAAGAAAGAAAATATATTATTTTCCAATGGTTGCATCGAAGTTGAATTGACCTTTTCTAATGGTGAAGAGAACTCCTTGGCAACAGAAGAAAGATCTCATGACAATGAGAACATCAGTGTTGACCAGAAAGATATATCAGAACTATCCTTTTCAGAAACTCAAGATGCTAATGTAGAGAATGGTTTTTCCCAGTCAAGTGAGTTTGAAGACAGTAATGACTATGCTTTTCTGAATGAGACCTATTCTATCCATTATTCAGAATCAAAACTCAAGGATGAAAATCTTTTGCATTTATATTCAGAATTATATCCTGAAGTAGACAAAAGAGTAGAGATGTTTTTTGACACTTTTGGACCTCAAGATACTAATAACATTGGAAGTAGTCCGGAGGCTTCAGGTACTGACTGTGGAGACATGCAGAGGAGTGACATAGACGAAGACTCACAGCAGGAGTACCACAGCGCAGAGCTTGAGTGCGTTAGTGCACACTTAGTGGTCAACCCAGTGAAGACAGTAAGCAGGTCTAGTCTGGATGGTAGTGACTTCAAAACATCAAGCTATGACTTTAAATGTGGTGGCCATTTTGAAGATAATCATGGTAAATTAGAGAATGGTTCTAGCCCCTCTTTGGAGTCATGTCATGGTTTTGTACAAGAATGTTCTCCCCAAGTCTCTACATCTCAGAGTTCTGATATGTTAAAAGAATATCATGAGCCAAAATATGAAAAATGTAAGGAACAGGAGGTTGGTTTAACATATCATAAAGCATTTGATGACATTTTACAGAGAAGCAGTTCTCCCTTAGTCCATCAGAAAGTACCTGAAACTCAAGTGTATACTAAAGAAATGAAATCTCAAGCAATTGAAAGTAAAGACTTTTATGGAAATAGAATTTTCCAGAAGAAAGCATTACAGCACCCTGAGAATACTGTCATGTTTCCCCCAGACCAAGCCCTTGAGACACACTTGAAGGCTAATGATACTCACCAGCCTTCTTGGCCTTGTGTTCTAAATGACTCAATCATTTCTCTCTCTGCCTCTTTACAATACAAAAGCCTCCCCGAGCCAGGCTTTTTCTCTCCTGTGATACCACGGGTGGCAGTCACAGATAATCAGGCAGAAGTAGAGGGCAGTGGCTCATACCATGTACAAGGTAGTGCCACAAATAAAACATGTTCTCTTAGGAAAGAAATGTGTCTTAAGTCAGTGCCAGATGCAGCAAGCTGTGTAGCTACAGTTCAGCAGACACTGGATGGGAGCAGCAGAGCAAGTGCAAGCTCTTCCACAGTGTCTACATCAAGCAGCACAGAGACAAAGATGGTGAGGCGGAGTCAACCTGAGGAGTGGCGAAGTAACAGGCAGAGCGTGGCCTGTAACACAGACTGGTCCTGTGGACAGCAGTACAGAGATGCACAGACGGCTGCCCCAGGAAGTGACTCAGGAAGGCCACTCTCAACTGAAGGCCACTTACAGCCTACTGGGAACTCCCTGAATGAGGTAAAACCCATAGTATCAAGCTTTTAATTTACTCTAGCTCAAGGGGGTGCTACAGCTCTATCTTCTGGTGGCAGACATTGTCCTAAAATTATTTTGAAGACTTTACATCTTGGAACTCCATGTATGATGTTCATTTTTTGTTATATATTTGTAATTTTATATTATTTTCAGAATACCTTGGAATTAAGAAAAACATTTGATACCACAGACAGACAGAAACACCCTGAGAGGTAGGTCAGTTGTCTAAGTTCACATATGTATATGGGAAAGAAAAGCTCAAGATTGTTTTATTTTCTGTGTAGCATATTTAAACATGTAGAATTAAAACAGCTTTAAGAAATTTTATATTTTGGCCACTCCTTCTAGCAGATAGCTATTGAGCAACATAGAATATCAGCGCTCACCATGGAGAGCCTGCAGCCCCTCCCTCCTCTCCTTCCCTCATGCCTCATCTGGACACAGTCCCATTCGTCCTTTTGAATAAGTTAAACATAGATTATATAAACGAGCACCTTCAGGAAAATGCCATATATTTGAAGAGATAAATAGCTACACAGTGAAGTATTTTTAAACTGTCATCATTGGTTTTATTTTATATTTATTAATAATCCAAAAGACAATTGGAGCCATAAAGTGAGAGTGGAAGAAAAGAAAGCTATACTGCCATACTCTGAAATCATTGGCCTTTTTTTTCTTCATCTTTCTAATGACTAATCTGGTATCCCAAAACTGTAAAATTAAATTTAAAAATTAAACTTCCAAAACAATGGTAGATAGGAACTGATAATTGAGGGAACTTCCAAAAACTCTTAATAACTCAAAAACTCTAGTGACTTCAACTTTAAAAAAAGGAAAAGTTTAAATTACATTTCTTTATGTGGAAATGCAGGTGCATGTGTAGGTCAGAGGACAACTTGCAGGAGTTGACTCTCCATGGAATGAACTCAAGTCGTCAAGCATCTTCACTCACTGAGCCCTCTCACTGGTCTGGCTTGGGGCTTCTTGTAATGCAGCAAAGTACTTGCTTATGTGAATGCCTCTTAATAACTAAGAAAATGTAAAGCATGACCATTTTCTATTAAATAATACATTTAACAACGGCTCTGGCCTTAAGGGACTGTGGCTGTACAAAGCCTGGCTAGACCTGGACTGAGACTGAAAGCAGATCTGTCACCTCAGGACGAGCTGAGTCCTCACTGGGGATGGACCTTGCTTATGAGAGAAGGAACAGATTACAGAGGTGGCTTCCAGCTCTGAGAATATACGGTGCTGTGGGCTTCGATCCTGATAAGATATTCCTATCATGTCCCCTTTTTAGTAGGAATTGAATTAAACCTGACAGAGAAATGTAAGAAATTTAAAATCTAGCTGGATGGTGCTGGCGCACACCTTTGATGCTGGCGCTGAGGAGGCAGTAGCAGGCAGACTTGGAGTTTAAGGCCAATCTGGTCTACAGACCAAGTTCCACAACAGTCAGGGCTACACAGAGAAGCTCTGTCTTGAAAAACCAAAAGAAGAAAAATTTAAATTCTGTTTCTAAAAAGAAGCCTGTCACTACTATAGGAAATGTTAAATCTTACCTGATACTCTTTTAAAGGGCATTTCAGCTTCGTGAAGAGATGGCTGTGCCACCCAAGTGCTGTGAGAAGACCACTGAGAGGGCTGTGAAGGCAGAGATACACCTTCTGGATGTTTGCTACCAGATATGCCATCGCCACTGTCACCACATTTACAAACTTGTAATGGAAAGTACAGCGGGACCCAATAGGTGTTTATCAATTTTAAATCTAGATTTTCTTAAAATTTATCACTGACTTTATTCTAGAAATTTTAATTTTTGAAAGACAAAGCATAGGCTATATATAGATTTATCAGCTTCCTTAAAAGTGATGTTTCAAAAACCTTCTTTTTCTGGGTGTGGTTGTAATTCTAGTACTTGAGAGACAGAGGCAGGAGTATGACTAAGTTGGGGGCTAGCCTAGGCTACCTAGTGAGTAACAGTTCAGCCAGGGCTACATTTTAAGATCTGTTTCAAAAATCAAAAATAAAATACTATTCTTAGGTAGGGTTATCCTGCTGTGAACAGATACCATGACCAAGGTTATAAGGACAACATTTAATTGGGGCTGACTTCAGTCCATTATCATCAAGGTATGAACATGGCAGCATCCAGGCAGGCATGGTGTTGGAGGAGCTGGGAGTTCTACATCTTCATCTGAAGGCTATTAGTAGAATACTGGTTTCCAGGCAGCTAGAATGAGGGTCTTAAAGCCCACACTATAGTGACACACCTATTCTAACAAGGCCATACCTTCTAATAGTGCCACTCCCTGGGCCAAGCATATATAAACCAGCACAAATACAAATGTCACCATGAATTGTGGTTGAGGTAATTAACCCAGTAAAATAAATGTACTTACTACCTGAGTAAGGGTAAAGTCAGTTGGGGTTTCTTCATGGGCTTCTGCCACATTCTTTCTGGCTTACCTGTTGTGGTTGCTGATACTGACCCTAGAAATGTATCTACTGTGTTTCACTTCACAGGTAAAGTCTAGGATCTGGTAGAGCTAGAACTGAATGTCTAATACCATGTTCGTGTTAGGTAGATGACTTGAGCCTAAGTAATGTAGTTCTGTGAACTTAACTTTGAACAGGGTTTTACCAACTGATTGTGCTAAGAGGGACTTAGGCGCAGCACTGCTGTCTGTTCTGGGAGACTTGAAAGTTAGATACATGAACTTGAAAGGAAAAGTCCACAAGGGCATACCACTGGAAGAGCTGCCCCCACTGTTGGTGGAATCCAAACTGTTATCTGCCTTCTCCGATTTTGCTTCCAGGGTACGTATGTGTCCTAGAATAAAACTTACTTCATTCTGACAGAAAAGATACTAAATCTGTTTTTCCCTTGTTTTCAGCTAATGAAAGAAGAAGCATGCAGGTGATTATAGTTTTATCTAACACAGAACTTACCTGCTCTTAAAAACTACTTAAGCCATATATCTAAATCCTCCTTTCTTTTTGAGACCACGGGTAAATTCTTTAAGAATGTTTATTTATTCAGCCTTTCAGGAGCAAATTCTGAGCTGAGTAATCAAAGTCTACCTGATGTTGATATTTCTCCGAGCCTACTAAATACATTGTCCCAGGTAAGAATTGGAGAGGGAGACCTGCATGTTTGTGTGTGCAGGTGTACATACATGTGTGGTACATGCATGTGGAAGGCAGAGTTCAACCTTGGGTGTTTTTCTTCAGGAGCCACCCACATGTGCATTTGTGGAGGCAGGGTGAGAGGACATTTGTCAAAGCAGAGCTGTTTAGGGCTGGTATGTGGGTGTCAGAAGACAACCTCTGGTGTCAGTCCTCACCCTCCCTCTTGAGACTGAGTCTCTGGCTCCTATGCATTTGTGTCAGCTTAGTTGGCCTGCAGACTTCCAGGCAACTCTCTGGTCTCCATCTTCTGTTTTGCAATAAGAGATCTGGAATGACAGACCTACACTATCCTGTCCGGCTTCTACATGGTTTTGGTCATCCAAAGATCTCCTCAGTGCTGGGACTACAAATGTGCCACATGCCCAGCTTTTTACATAAGTAAAAGCACAATCAAACTCAGATCTCATGATTACATAGCAAGCACCCTGCCCAACTAAGCTCTTATCCCATAGTCTCATCTTTTTAACCCTTACTTTGATAGCCTCTGAGTAAACGGACTCTCAGCAACCCTGGTTCGCACCCTCCTCCCATTCCACAGACTCCCTCTTGTGATTCCCATTTGAGGAATGTGACTGAGCAGAAGGAGTGGGTGCTATACTTAGGGCCAGCCTTGGTCAGGCAGTTGTCATCTATGTGGTGAGGAAGGTAACGTGTAATTCATCATAAACTGGGAGGCCCAAAGTGGAAGGAATGATAACTTACAGCTCACCAGTGCATACACCCAGGCTGTCCAGGCAAGCCATGATGTAGTGCTAACATCATCATGAACCAGAGGGTCACACTGCTAGGGGGTTGGGAGGTAAAGTAGTATTTCTTTTATTTTCGGCAAAGAAAATGTTCATTCTTCCCTTATGAAATATGTCTTGGGCTACTTTAGTCTGTCCCATACCCCAGGGAAATATTTGTCATTTAACAAACAAAGTGGTTTAATTATTATGAACACATTTCAGGTCAGGCATGGTGGCACATGCCCATAATCTCAGCACTCAGGAGATGGTGCCAATAGGATTGCAAATTTAAGGCAAGTGTAGTCATACTCCATGGTGAGACACTGACTGAATGATCAAGAAATGAACATACTGAAAATTGTGGAGTTCCGCAAAAATCTAAGTTTCTCTGAAGTTTGGAAAGAAAAGTAAAATACTTCAAATAGTTGCTTTCTACCAAAGAGTAGACAAACAAATGATACTGAGAGAGCATCCCACTGGAAAACTCTCCTTTAAAAAGAAACAATAGATTCAAAGCTAAATTTCATATGCTCAGATTTGTTGTGTATTTTTAAAATAATTTAGCCATCTAACAGTCTGTGCTATTATCCTGATGGTCGTGTAGCTATAGAACAGCCTGCTGATTCAGGGGGAAAAGCCTAAAATACAAGGAATGTTGCTGGGGATACAGTTCTTGAGAACTCTTGCCTAGCATGCATAAGACTCCATCCCTAGTACTGAAAAAAATTCTTTTAAGTAATAAGTTTTAAATGCAGTTTTGACTATAAAACAATATAGTTCCTTTTCTATTTTGTACTTACTATGTGTAGCTGTGTATGTATGTCACAGGGCACATGTGAAGGTCTGGGGACAGTTCTAGGAGTCAGTCCCTTCCTCCTCCCACCCTGTGGGTCCTGGAGATGAAACTCAGGTTGTCACACTTAGTGGCCAGCACCCTTACTCATGAGCCAGCTCGCCAGCCCTGAAGTTCTGGGATGCCTGTAAGATTAACTGCTTGTTTTTAAAGATGGCACGCTGTTCAGTGCTCTCTTCACAGTTCAGTTACATGTCACCTTCGAGGTTATTTTGTAGTTTTCTTCAGATAGCTCTGGGGTTTTGTTTGTAGTCATACTCCATGGTGAGACATGTGGTGGGGATTGGGGCCTGCAGTGGGTTTTTGGTTTTAGGGCTTTTTGTTTTGTTGTAGTATTAAAATCAAACACTATCCCTCACACATTCTAAGTGCATACTCCCCTTGAAGTGCACCACAGCTCCTAAGTGCCTGTATTAGCCAGGGTTCTCTAGAGTTACAGAATTTATAGTAGTCTCTATGTAGTAAAGGAATTCATTGATGACTTACAGTCTGCAGTCCGACTCTCAACAATGGTTGGCAGCAGCTGTGAATGGAAGTCCAAGGACCCAGCAGTTGCTCAGTCCCACAAGGCAAGCAGGCGAAGCAGAGCAAGCCTTCCTTCTTCCAATGTCCTTATATAGGTCCCCAGCAAAGGGTGTGGCCCAGATTAAAGGTGTGTGCCACCTTTAATCCCAGATGACCTTGAACTCGAAGATCTTCCTATCTTAATCCTCTGGGATTCATAGCCACTATGCCTCAAGATCTCCATGCCAAGATTCAGGTCAGAAACTTGTATCTCTCAGCCTCCAGATTAGGGCCACAGGTGAGCCTTCTAATTCTGGATTGTAGTTCATTTCAGATATAGTCAAGTTGACAGCCAGAAATAGCCACTACAATCCACTCCTTGTCAACTTGACACAATATCTCATGTCCACATAAAACAATAACAAAATCATGAATACGCCTAACATGATATAACTATTCCTTGTACAATCGCAAATGCATTTGTGAATTTACAATGAGGCAATGTCCCTTGGGAACATTCTTTTAGTGTCTCAACTTAAATACCAATTGATGCTAAAGAAATTGGAAGAAAGAAAAATGTATTCTTAACAAAATAAGACAGAAGCATTCATATTACTTTGTAATCCTTGTTTCTGCAACTGATTATGTGGCCTTAGCTGGTATTTATAACTACCTTCCTCTACTACCCATTCTGTATTTCCTTCCCCCTCGGCAAGCACCTCAGCAGGTCATGGCTCTTTTCCTGGAGGAGTGATGCATACCTTCATTCCTGATGGGTCTGCATCCTTTGTCATCCTGCTTGGATTAGGCTGTTGTAATTTCCCATTGACTTTAATCACAGGACATGGAAGTACTAAGAGACGCCCTAAGGGATCTCCTGCACTCCAGACATAATCCTGCTTACCTCCATTGTGAAGAGGCAATCCGATTTCTCCATGGTAATCTGGATCTATCACTCCTCCTAACACTGTTACTCCTTTCTTAGCCTGTTGGTTTAAGGGCATTAGAAGCCTAAAAAGACCAGGGGGAAGTCTGAGCTTCCAGTTCAGTGGAATGTTTGTTGTGGCTCCTGGTAGGAGATCTCCGCCCTCTGGAACCAAAACTTCTAGGCCAGCAGAACCTAGAATTGTGGGGACAGGAAGCAAACATTTCCTAGAGGGTCACTAGGAGTGATAGTGAGTGGAACTATTCCCTTTTCCACCCCTTGATTCCTGGACCCATGGGAAACTGTACCGTATATTGGACGCTGATTCAAAACATGCACTGCCTTCTGAAGAACTCTGCCCCAGCCTTCCATACTGTTGCCACCTAATTGGCGCTGTAGTTGTGTCTTCAAAAGGCCATTCCATCTTTCTATCAGGCCAGCAGCTTCAGGATGATGGGGAACATGGTAAGACCAGTGGATTCCATGATCATAGGCCTACTGTCGCATTTCTCTGACTGTGAAGTGAGTTCCTTGGTCAGAAGCAATACTGTGGAATACCATGATGATAGATAAGGCATTCAGTGAGTCCATGGATGGTGGTTTTGGCAGAAGCATTT
>JADRCD010233519.1:0-15740 GCA_019843815.1 Montemys delectorum | reverse complement strand
GAGGAAGGAATTGGTGGTGGTGGTGGTGGTGGTGGTGGTGGTGGTGGGTGTCCAACACCTTACTTTAGGGAATCAAGCTCAGGGTCTCTAGTGCATGAGGTTAGCTCTCTGCCCACTACAACGCATCCCCAGTTGGAATTCTGTTGTTGCAAAGGCAGCTTAAATTAAAAACCCTAGGTCACACGCACTCGGTGCTCAGATACCAGTCTCCACACCAATTCAAAGCCCCTCAAAATGATCATCTGGCTCAGCTGACTTTCAAGGCATTGAAAATAACCTTAGATGTGAACCTTGATGAGTGTTTAGAAGAAGTTGTGAGCTCACATTTCAGCTTTCTATCCACCCCCCCCCCCCCTTTGATTAAATGTCCTGGATAGGAACATAAACAAAGAGATGCCATGAATCATGATACTGACTTAGGTCCTCTCTCAGTAAGCTTTTGAAAAAATAAGACGAACGGCATTCATATAAGTCAATATCCTTTTGCCTTTGGATTCTTAAATTACCTAAACCCTTAATATTATCTTCCTGAGGAAGATCATCCTCTGAATGACCCCCAAACAATTCTTACCAGTAAAAATGTCAGTGATTAGGGCATCGGGAGCGACTCAGAGAAACTAATTAACAGAGGAAGTGTGCGGTCACAGAGAGCTGACATCACTTCTGTGTCTCTAGATAGAGCCTCTCATTATATGCTGTAGGAGCCTTTGGAAGACACAAGCCAAACCCTCCAACAGGCTGTACTGACATTACTGATGGAGGAAAGCAGCTGTTCTCTTCGCTTGGCAGACCCGTGACTAATGGGAGGTGAGAGCTGGACCGGATGTGGTCTGAAGAGGAAGCAAGGACAAAAGAAAACAGGCTTTGGGCCCCGCCCCTCCCCGCCCCGCCCCCCCCCGCTGTAACCATGGAGACCAGCCTGGCCTCCTTACTTGCTTTGACACTTTTCCCTCTTTCCTTGATCTGACTATGATTCTTCTTTACCCATCATCCCCTAGCCCCTCCAATTCTCCCTCTTCTGCCACTTTTGGAGACGCAGCTTCTGTCCTTGTCTCCTCCCGTCTAAAGGGCAAAGGGGCCAGGGAAGAAAACCTCTACTATGCCATATCCTCCATCTGGGCCTTGTAGTCAAGATTCATCCCCACAGGGAGCTTCTACTTGGAGAAGGCAGAAAGCTGCTGCCTCAGACAGCGCTTCACTGCAGAGTCAATATCACATGTAGTAAGTTCAGGAGTTAAATCCTCTCCCCCACCCTCCAAGTCCTGCTCCACGTCCTCACGACCCAGGCTGACTTGCCCAACTCACTCACAGCTTGATGCTGTACACAGGGGCTCCCAGGGAAGGTGTGGTGGGAGTGGAGCCTTCCTCCATTACCTTGCAGGGTAGGTGAGGTGAGGCATGAAACCTAAGTGGGGAATTATTGGTTATGCTGTCAGTGTGTGTGTGTGTGTGTGTGTGTGTGTGTGTGTGTGTGTGATGGGGAACAAGCGTAGAGCAGAAACGGAGGAATGATCCTGGAGGTAGAGCCTGAGATTCATTTCTTCATGGAAAGATCATTTAAATACTGTATACTTTCTTTGATGCCTTTATATTTAAAATACTTATATGCATATGAATTTCATACTGATATAAATACTGATACATACACAATATAGCATACAAACATATTCCTACACACAGGTCTTTTTTTGTAGAGCTGCAGACCGAGCCCAGAGCCTATACATGTAGGCCAATGGCTCTGCCCCAGAACTACATCTCCATCCCATGGACAGAAATATTACACATTTGATGAACTTTTTCAGGCTAAGAGTCAATCCCCATGTCTGTTACCAAACCAAACTAGAGGAGACAAGCCCATCATTTGTTCAACACTTGCATTTCTGCTTACAAAGACAGATGTGCAGCAGCTGCCTAGTGTGCGGCTGTTCTGGTTGGCTTTCCCAGTCATCTGTTCTGAGCTGGGGACTGCACATACTGTGTTTCCTATCTTCATAAGACAGATGAAGCAAAACACAGGAAAGCCGAGGAGGAATGTTGGCAATCAGCTCTGGCATAGGCGATCCTGGTCTATTGGGAAGCTGAACTTGAAATTTTTATGTCGAAGAAGAGCTTGGGACACTGTATGAGATGAGGTCATTTCAGTCATTCTTGCCGTAGGCTGTTCTGGCCACAGAACACTGTAGTCTGGTCAGTTATGTCCTTCTTCCTGTCCCCTGTCCCAGATCCAGCTCTCTGTGTATTCGATCATTGCAGCCATGGCCACAATTATCTGTGCTTTATGTGCCCAGGGGAAAAACGCAAAGGTGACATTGGCTTGTTTTGCTTTTGAGTTTTGCCCCCAAAACATTCAGCTACATCCAAGAAGTATCAGAGGGGCAGCTGGGATAACCAAAGCAAGAAAAAAAAAAAACAAAAAAACAAAACAAAATAGCCATTGCAATAGGGGAAGGGAAGAAAGGAAATACTCCTGAGGTATTACTGGGTCTTTTCTTCCTAGATTGCATGGCCCATTGCATCCTGGATAGAGAATCTTTAGAAGAAGAAAGGATAATAAACTCTGTTTTCTAGGAAATGAATACATGGGTAATCCCGTTAACAGTGTCAGAGACATACAAACAGGCCCGCTCTAACTTACTGAGTGGTCTACATGGGCTGTGTGCCTCTTCTCTGATCTTCAGTTTTCTCACAAGTCAAGTAAATGGATATCCAGAGCAGACATGGTTAGTTACCTACCCCATGACCGTCTTTCTTTTTCCTCCTCTTTGTTTTGGTGCCCATGCTCTAATGGCAGGTGGGTCCCACCTGATGGATGGATCTCATTGGTCTTAGCCATGCACATTCGCTCCCTGTCCTAATGACTGGCTTGAGAGTGGGCATGCATTATGGTTTTTCCTTGAGCAACCCTCAACAGATAGGTTAGATTTTTTTTAACCTATAGATGTGACCTGATGAAATGGCGTCTTCATAGGGATAATTGACTGAGAAATGACGTCATTAGAATGGGCTCTAATATTGCCTCCACAAAAGGGAAAGTTAGAAACAAGAATGACATATATACAGGGAAGCAATGTGGAGGGACATGAAGAGAAGTTGACTATCTACAAAGAGATAGTTACAACTCCAGCCGAAGGGATGGTCATTTCTGTTGTTTAAGCTTCAATTATGTGGTCATTTGTAAGGAAAGCCCTGGGAAATGAACATAGTGTGTTACAAACACTCAATGGGAATCAAGAGGGCTCCTTTACTTCATTGTATGTGACACGAGAAGCTGTTGAGCACAAAATTCTGACTTCCATTTTACCTTTATGCTTGGAACATCCTAATCCAAAAAGCTGCTCCTGATGATGGTGGAACAGATCAGAGCCTGGGGGTTTAAGAGAACACTACTCACATACCCAGCCATGTTCAGACTCCTAGCGTATAGCCTCTGTGTTTTATGAGATAACCACATTCCTTCCTAGCATTAGCTATTATAGATAGCAAGAAACAGGTTAGTTACAAGTTGTTGAGAAAGACTTAAAAAGAAGTGCTTAGCGTCGTTGGTCATTAGAGAAACACAAAACTGCTTTGACATTTCATCTTGCTCCAATCAGCATGGTCAAGATCAAGAAGGAGAATGACATCTCACGCTGCTAAAAATGTGAGATGAGAGAACCACAATACCCACTCATCCATTGCTGCTGGAGACAAGTTAGGACAGCCACTGTGGACACCAGTGTGGCAGTTACTAGGGAAGCTGGCAATAGACCTACCTCAGGACCCAGCTACACCACTCTTGGGCATATACCCAAAGAATTCTACATCCTATTCACAGAGACATTTGCTCAATCACATTCATTGCTGCTCTATTCATAACAGCCAGAAATTGCAAGCAGCCTAGATATTCCTCAACAGATGAATGGGTCACACACACAAAAAAATGTGACACATTTATATAATAGAATAGTATTCAGGTATTTTTTTTAAAAAAAAATGAATCATGAAACTAGCAGGTAAATATATGGAACTAGAAAAAAAAAATCATCCTCACTGAGGTAATCCATACCCTAAATGTCAAATATGGTATTTATGTGTTGCAGCATTTTCTCTGTCCAATCACATTAAGGCAGTGACAGGCCTGTGATTGGACAGGAATAGAAAGGTGGAGCTAGAAGTTGAGGAGGGAAAAGGGGAGAGAGCAGGAAGGGGCAGAGGCTCATCATCATGGAGGCAGGGGAAGATGACAATTCAAACCCCACTTGGTTATAACAACCAGGCTAAGGTTTTTACAAGGTTAGGTTAATTTGATCAAAACATTGTCTTTATTATTTGTCACTGAAATTATTGTATTGGCATCTTGTAACTGTGATCTTATTATTATATAAACCTGATTAGATAATTAAGCCTTAAGAGTCATGCTTTACCGGGTACTAGGCGCTAGATGAATGATTGTGAGGGGTGTGTAAAGTGTTGCATGTGAGCGAGATATTGCTGTTAGCTGGGAGAAAATAGCAAGAGCCTGCCAGGACATAGTGATGTGGCTGGACAGTACCAGCACTAGAACATGGGCTGGGGGAAAGAGAGTTTGTGGGGTGGATTCTTTTTAATATTCCCACAACATTTATGTTCTTATATGTGTGTGTTAGTTAGAGTTTCCATTGCTATAAAGAGACACTATGACCAAGGCAATTCTTACAAAGGCAAACATTTAATTGGGTCTGACTTACAGGTTCAGAGGTTTAGTCTTCTATCATCACAGCACGAAGCATCCCAGCATGCAGGCAGACATGGTGCTGGAGAAGGAGCTGAGAGTTCTGCATCTGGATTCAAAGGCAACAAGAGGAAACTGGCATCCTCAGCTGCTCCTAAGGGGGAAGTTCTCTTCCATAATGAGTGGAGCCTAGGATAAGAAGAGATCTCCAAAGCCCACCCCCACAGTGACATACTTCCTCCAACAAGGCTACATCTCCTCACCTACCATTCCCTATGGGCCAAGCATATTCGAACCACCACAGTATGAATTTTAGCTTTTAAACCTTCTACAGGTATACTACTATTTGAATAATCACAGAGATGAGATATGGAGGAAGAGACCGGCAGGGGGAGTACCTCCCAAGAAAGGGGAAGTAGAATATATATAGTTAGAGGAATGGGGATTGAGGGAGGGACGGTTAACAGAAATGGCCATTGGAGGGGCTGTATGGAAATGTACTACACTAGAAGCTTCCTTAAATATATACACAGGTGAGAGAAATCTAAAAGAAACCAAAGTATGAGGAGATATAGGCCCAACTAGACATCTCTAACCAACAAGACTGGGTTGTTGGCCAAAGTGGCCCCATGGAAACCCTTAAACAACCCAGACTATGCCCAAAACTGTTGGTTGCTCTCCACAAACAGATGGCAAGGTCCTACTCCTAAAGAAAACACATATTCCATGGATCACTAAGAAGTTGAGCTGGTGATCAACGAGAACCTTCACCCCTATGGACTGGTTCTCATGGCGCTATAGGGGACCCCACGTATTCCAGGCTAGGAAGGTAAACGTCAACACTGCAGCAAGCCCTTTGATTGCAGGTGACCTGCCTGCATGCCACACAATGACACAATATAGGTCCGGACATTGCAGTAGTGACCAGCCCCTCTCTGATTGGATTTAAGGCCCACTCCAAGAGATGAAGCTCATGCCTGACCCTGCTCGAGAGGCCAAGAATCTGAGACCAGATAGATCATGGACCTAAGAGAAAAACAAATACTATTGTTCAGTTAAAGGCACAATAAAATGGCTCCTAATAATAATCTGTAATACCCATACGTCAGTGTCACACTCAGCCATCATTAGAGAGGATTTCCCCTGCATGTGGAGATCTACATCTGCATGGACAGAGTGCAGAGAGCTGAAGGACCTTGACTCACTCAGTCTTCGAAAAATCCTCCCTTAAGGGCTCAAGAAACTTTAAAGGAGGGAGAAAGAGATTAAGAGTCAGAAGGGATGGAGAACACCAAGAAAACAAGGCTCTCTAAAACACCATGAGCAAAGTTCATGCCAACTTTCAGAGGCTGTGGCCATAAGCATATGGCTGGCACAGATCCAAACCCAGCCGAGATGGTAGATATATGAGCTGCCATCCCTAACCACGAAGCTATCTCCGATTAAGAACTGCTTGAAAATTAAAAATTAGTTTCTCTATGGAAGTCTGACTGGAAATACAGACCACATTTAAGGGCAGGCACCATGCCCAGATATAACCAATACCAAAAGAATTCAAAGTAGTTTTTGAAGATTTATTTTTAACTTACTGATCTTTTGCTTATAGTTTCTTATTTTGTGCTTTTTTTCTCAGTTGTTCTTAGTTTGTTCGTTTTGTTTTAGTCTTGTTTTTATATTTTTATTTGTTTATTTTGTAAGGTTGAGAGAAAGGAGGCATGGAATTGGAAGGGCTTGGAGGACCTAGGAGGAGATGAGGGAAGAGAAACTGTTGTCAGAATATATTGTAAGAAAATTACTTTATTTTTGACAAAAAATAAAATTAAATAAAAAAAAAAGAAAACAGGTTGTTTTTGGATTTGGTTTAATGCTTGTATTATGTTACTTGGCTTCCCAAATTGCACAGAACCCCACATGTAAGACGCTGAGGGTCCCTAACACCAGTTAGTTTCAATTTGTAAATAAAATTGCCATTGACCAATGGCTTGTCTGGGAGACAAAGGAGGACTTCAGAATTCATAGGCAAGGGGACCAAGAGAAGAAGGACAGAATTGTCATGCCAGAAAAGTGTTGTGTGATGGGTCTGGTGCTGTTTGTATTTTGATGTTAACTCCACTCTCCTGGGAGGGGTTGCAGACAAGGAGCCAGTCACTTACTCAGGTGACTTCTTCTGAACATGCCCAAATGAATAATCACTGGGTGAATAGGAGGGACTTCAGGGTTGGATGGAGGGAGAGAGGAAGCCGGAGAGAGTTAGGGGCTTTTTTTGATTGGGGATAGCGTAAGTGCAAGATGTAGCTGCTAGTGTCTCCCAGTTTCATGGCAGATCCGCCAGGATGCACACCAGAGGATTTAGATTTAATATGGCTTACAAGATTAGGATTCTGGTTGTTATACCCAGAGATTGAGTTACCATTGTTTCTGAACTAAGTTTGTGTGGTGTTTTACTTCTTGTGGTGAATCAACTGGATTCCAGAGAGAAAAGGCACCATGGCAAAGTGTGGGCTTACCTGATGTGCACCACAAAAACGGTGGGGGTTTTGAAGCATGGTGCTGGCATGATAGCCACCTGCCAGTGGGAAGTTAATGCTGTTTCTGGAACCACTGAGCCAGAGAGTCTGCAGAGATGAGAAGACCCTGCTGGTGCCACATGGGGTGCCAGTGCCCTGTGTAGCAGGAGAACTTGCTGGTCTTTTTATTATTTCCCACAACAAAAAAAGGAATAAGATCTAGACTTGAGGCTGCAGAAGAGAAAGCACACAATTGTGTAAGAGCTGGGGTAGAGCCACCTCCCCCCCCACACACACACTGGGTCTAGGATAGCAAAGATGGAATATAGACTTTATTAAGGAATAATTCAAGAGTATCAGAGGAGAGGCACTAGCAATGTGGAAGTTTGGGAGTGGTCCAGCCATTGAGCTGATTAAGGCATTTAATGTAAGGTTGCATGTGTGTGTCCTTCATTTGAAGAACCCAGAACATTGGGGCAGGCAGCAAGGAACTCACACCACCGCAGTCACTGGGGAGATTAGAGAGGGTGAGTATACTACTGCTACAATGGGTTATTTCAATTTCAACAGAACCCATGCCAAATATGTTTATCCCTGTATACCTTCAGAACTGATCTTTGCACCACTGGGTGAGTCTGCGGGGAAAACAGGACTTGTTGGTTGTCACAGAAAGTTTTCTGTACGTGAAGCTCACTTACCTTCTTGATATGTTGGGGGTGCCATGGGCAGACACTGTTCAAGTTAGACTGGCATAGAATTCACTCCACAGAAAAACTTTAAATGAACAATTCCTATAAGTCATCGTCAGGAAGGCTGGAAACTCTAGAAAAGGACTCTCTTTAACACAAGGGAGCATGAGACCTCTAAGGTGCACCCACAATTTTGTTGGATTTTAAAATCACCCTAATGGACAGGTGGGATAAAAAGTAGAGCTGTGGGTCTTGGCCAGGAGGTGGACACTCACGAGACCCGGGTGTAATCCAAGTCACACAGGCAGGCATGCAGTTGTGGCAGGAGAGCTACAAAAGCTGAAGGAAAACAGAGTGGGCAGAGCCTCGTAAACCTCACTGTCATTGACTGGGGCATGAAGGAGGAGCTGCTAAGAGAGAAAAAGCGCCGGAGACCCAGGATAAAGATGCTGGGATCCAGAAGCTCCAGAGATGCACACCAGGTTTACTCACACAGAAGTTATTGCAGTCAGTTCTTAACACACGTTGTATGCAACAGGCAGCTGAAACTAAATGGGTGTGGCAAGCCAGTGGAGAAGAGAGCAAAGCTATTTCTGGGAGAGTTCTGTTCTGAACGACACACAGCAAATAGGTGGAGATCAGCTGAAGGAATATGTGCAGTCAAGATTAGAGTGGTCAGTAAATTATGCAAGACTGTGTGCACCACTAAAACCCGAATTGTAATACCACAGAAATGGATTCAAGTCCAAGTATTAAAATGCATCTGCTGCCTTTCTCTTCCTACCCACTTTTTAGGAACCCAAGCTTTGTCTTAAAGGCAATGCTCCTTTGCACTCCAATCTGTAATCCAGGAAGGGCAGCAGGTTCTCATGGCAGCTACTTAAAATTGGGCTGTCCTCGGTCCTAATCATCGCCCTTCCAACAGGTGGTGGGGTGGTGGTGCACCTGGTAATGGATGAGCATCTGACAGTGAAATGGGCTTATTTGACATACGTTGCAAGGATCCTTAAAACACAAAATACAGAGGAGAGGAAGTGCAGCAAGGTTTGCCGTTGGGATGCTATACCTAGATTTATGCAAGCTGATTATGCTGCTGGGCAGGGGGGAAAAAAACCCAAAACCAAACAAATAAAAACAACCAAAAGACAACAAAAACAAAACAACCCACGACACACACCTTATCTCTAAAGCTTCCCGGCGGCCACAGGAAGTAATATGCAAGATAAGCACAAGAATCACTGTGTCTTTAGGGACGATGCCTGAGACGTTCAGGGATTCTAGCTTTGTGATACAGAGACCCAGGAAAGACATCTCGTAGGAAATCTCACACGGGGAACAGAGACCCAAAGCCAGCACCCCCCGCAACCTCTTCCCCAGCACAGTGGTATGTTCTGTGCACCTGTTTCTCACGTCACTCAGGGGGATGACAAAAGAAAAATCTAAGAACCATCTAAGCAAAGCAAGCAGGGGAGAGAAAGGCAATTTCCACACATCCAAGCTGGCTCTTCAAATGACTATGCATGCCTCTTTGCAAGAAAGGTATTTATCTTCTTTGGGAAAAGGGACACCATCTTTTTGTATTTTCACAAATGTGATACACACTTACTGCAAAACAATAACAATCCTGATGAAATTCATAAATACAAAAGCATGATTTTCAATAATCCTATTCTTCAAAAAAAGAAAAAAAAACACTGATTTTATTTGCTTATTTATAACTATGCCAAAGTTTGCCCTTTTAATTGTTTTACACGTGTTAGGCATTGACTGGTACAAAATGACGTCATAACCCACTGTTTTAGCTTGGGTGAGAAACATCACCCACAGGCTCCAGTGTTTGAGCACTTGGTCACCAGCTAGTGGCGCTATTCAGGGAAGCCACGGTACCTAGCAGGTAGAAGCAGGTCAGGCCTCTAAGGTTATGCTTGCTTCTGGGTCTCTTCTATTCTTTGTCACTCTTGATGTGAAGAATAGCACCCTCTCCTCCCACTGTCAGAAACAGAGCTGCTTCCTGGCACCAGGCCTTCCCTGCCATGATGAGCTAGAGTCCTCCGACCCCCTGAGCCAGGATGAAGCTTTTCTCCCTAAAGTCATGTCTGCCAAGTATTTTGTCGAAGTACCAATATACTCAGCTGGAGTTTAGAGCCTAATAGACAGGTGGGCTTACCAGAAGTTAAAGTACTTAATGAATGTGCCACTATATATATTTTTGAGTATTATCAATTGTTTAGCTATTAAAAATTAAACATCAATGAATTTCCTACAGAATTTTAATCCCTTTCTAAATTCTTTTGAGACCTCTTCTCATTCCTTCCCTACATGCCCCCACACCCACTATTAGTCCTAGTATATAAGCTCCATTTTAAAAATCTTCCTTAACTTCACCAGTTATCTTTTTTTTTCCTTCCTCAAGACCCTGTCTCTCCTGGTGACTGATTCCTTGAAAGAAAAAAGTTCCCAATAGGCCAAGTGTCACTCAGCACTTGAAATTTTGAGAGATTACTCTCCTGGTGAACATTCAGCTCCTTGGTCGTCACGTACCTTTAGCAACACACCAACTTTTTAAAAATAAGTGTGGTGGTCAGAATGATGAAGATGGCCCCCACAGACTCATAGAGGTATGGTCTTGTTGGAGAAAGTGTGACACTGGGGGCAGACTTTGAGTTTCAGAAGCTCAAGCCTAGTGGCTTCTTCCAATCCAGATGCAGACCTCTCAGCTCCTTCTCCAGCACCATGTCTGCCTGTGTGCCACCACGCTTCCTGCCATGATGATAATGGACTAACTCTCTGAACCAAGAAGCCAGCTCCAATTAAATATTTTCCTTTATAAGAGTTTATAAGAGTTGCTATGGTCATGGTGTCTCTTTACAGCAATAAAACCCTAACTAAGACAGTGGGAATCAGAAGGCCAGGTGAGGGAGGGGTCTTATACCAGAGACAACAAGTGAGTATGATATAATGCTTAGTTTTAACTATCACTTTAACACAGCCCAGCATCCTCTGGCAAAAAAAATGTCTCAATGAAAAATTTCCTATGTTAGGTTGGGCGTGTCTGGGGGGCAGGGGCATTGCCTTGACTGTGAGAAGACCCAGTCTAAAAGTGGGTATGCCATTTCTGGGTTTGGGGCTCTACATTGTTCAAGAATAGAGAAATCTAGCTGAACAATAAGTGTTTATAGGCATGTGGAGTAAGAAGAGCCACGTGTTTACAGGCTTATGCTTACTTCTCTTTTCCTTTGACTGTGGGTTCAAGGTAACTAGCTGCCTTGGGCTCCTGCTTCTATGCGACTTCCCAGCAATAAGGAACTGTAACCAAGAATGATGAGCTAAAAAATGTCGACTTCATCTCAGGAGTTGCTTTTTGTCAGGCTGTTATATCACAGCAACAGAAATAAACCTAGGACAGTTGGCTCCGTAGAAACTGAGCCAGGGGTGAAAGATCACAGACACATCTGGAGTACATAGAGCCCTTGGAGCACACTGGCTGGGGGAGAGTTGGGAGGCCAGTTCGTGGGCCCTGGCTCTGGGATCTTGGACTGGTTTTGTGTGACCTTGGGCAACAAATCTCTCTGCTTCTGTTTCCTCAAACTAAAACGAGATAAAAAGCTATGAATTCTAAGCAGATGAGAAGTACGAAGTCCTTAGACCAAGGCCGATTCACAATCCACCCAAGTACAGTGGTCCCTTCGTGTCTGCAAAGGATTGATTCCAGGACACTCTGAGATACCCAATCATAGACACTCATGTCCTCCATAGAAAGTAGCTTGTAGCATGGTATTTCCACAGAACCTGTGATTACTCCCTATATATTTTAAACCATCTCTAGATTATTTCTAACAGACACAACGTAAATATCATGTAAGTACTTATGCTGTTCCGTTGAGCAAGTAATGGCAAAAAAGTAAGTATATACTCAGTGCAAACACATTTTTCCCAAGTGTATGTTTGGAGGTTGGGGAGTACGTGGTGGGCTAGGGACAATCTCAGTGTACTGTTCCTTGGGAACCTTCCACCTCTTTTCTCACTGGCTTGGAACTTTTCCACGTAGGCTAGCAAGCCACAGAGAACCATTTGTCTCTACTTCCCCAGTGCTGGGATTATAAATGGACACTACCATATCCAACTTCTAGTTAAAAACACGCTTTCTAGGGATTGAGTTCAAAACTTCCTACATGTAAGGCAAGCACTTTATCAAGCAAACTATCTCCCCAACACTTTCAAATAGGTTTGATCTTGTGTTGATTGAATCTTTGAATAAGACCCCATGGGTACAGACAGCCAAGTGTCTGTTGTGTAAAGTAGGTATAATTCACTCTCGGCTCATCATTCTGACAATGACACTCAAGCCCTCTTGACTTTATGTCTCAAATACACTGAGGTCACACCTAGGGCTTGCCATTGTCAGAGCCCAATTGTTCCATGATGACCCTCATCCAGGTATGCACCTGTTGTTATGGCCCAAGACTGATTTCAGTCTAACACAAATTCAAAAGTACCATTGAAAGTATGTTTATTCTATCATTGTGGAAATTGGTATTTATTTAAAATAATTTAATAGATCAGAGCATGAGAAAGAGTTACTCATGGGAACTGGGTTTAGTGAGACATCCTGGCTTAGAAAAATATAGTGGAGAAGCCATTGAGAAGAATACTCAGTGTCAGTCTCTGACTTCCACGTGTATGAGTGTGTCACACACACACACACACACACACACACACACACACACACACACACCAGAAATAGTTACTACTGGTTAATTTATAATACAACAAAACATTTTGGATAGTAGAGAACCTGAACATTACCAAGTCACTTGATATCAAGTGTAACTATTTTATATGAGTTTTAATTTTTTTCCAAATTAGTTTGAAAACAAATGACTTCACAAACAGCACAGGAGGAAAGAAGATAACTCCATGAGTGAGCCTCACAGGAAAGAGAAACGTTTCAAAGCAGGTCCTCATTCTGCAACTGAGTTTTCTAGGCTCTTTTCCAAATCCACCTCATAAATCAGTTTTATTATTTTTTTTTTGGGTGAAGAGAGACCCAATAATATCCACCTTTGTTCACCTACGGAAGCACATTCTAGAAACATCTTGGTGAGTGCTTATACACAATGATCTTTCTATGCTCCATGTGGCCTGCCACAGAGCCATTACCAGGTGCTCCAGGAAGACTAAAAACACACACATAAATGTCCACAAATATACAATTTTAGCTCATTAATTTCTTCTGGGAATTTATTCTGGGCTACAGTGGCTTCGTCCTTGGTGAAATATGCAACAGTTGGCCTCATACAGCCCGATCTACTCAGAAGTGTAAAGCACCTTTTTTGCCACCACGCACGTAAAACGATGGACTTTTAGAAGCCACCCTCTAATCTTCCTACAGACAGTACCTTGGGACAAGGCTTAAGTTTTCTTTCCTTCTCCTTCTTTTTTTAAAAAGGGTCTGGCATATAGCATCCCTTGATCATGATCTAAATGCCGTACAATTGTGCATGGGGAACAAATGTCAGTTCTTCCCAGCGCAAGAAGAAACGAGCCCGTTCATCTCCTTTTGGGAGGAAACATTAGGATTTTCATTAGTCAGGGGATTAAATGCATGAGCAAACACAGAAAGCACAGCCTGGGAGGCACTGTCACACTGGTAGCCAATCAGGCGTCTAAAAAACATTAACAAAACAAGTCAGGCAAAAATTCTAAGTTTAACCAGGAAAAGTTTTTCTAACAGGGAAAAAAGGTATTTGCAGGGCTCGAGGAGATGGTTCGTTAGTTTAAAAAAAAAAAAAAAAAAACAAAAAAACCCTTGTGGGTTGAATGACCCTTTCTCAGGGGTCACATATCAGATATCCTGCATATCAATTATCTACATTACAACTCATAGCAGTTATGAAATTACAGTTAAGAAGGAGCAACGACAAGCAAATTTATGGTTGGGGAGGTCACAAAACAGGAGGGATGCTAAAAGGGCTGTGGTATGAGGAAGGTTGCGAACCCCTGCTCTAGGCCAATAGGAGATCCTGTCTGCTTACTTTCAGGGTCCTTCCCTCCTGTTAGGTTGCCTCGTCCAGCCTTAATAGGAGAGGAGGTTCCTAGTTTTATTGCAACTTGTTATGCTGTGTCTGGTTGACGTCCATGGGATCTCTGCTCTTTTCTAAAGAAAAATGGAAGAGGAGTGGCCTGAAGTGTGTGGGGGCAGGGTGGAGGAGGGGGGAGGACTGGGAGGAGGGAGAAAGGAGAGGAAACTGCAATGGGGATATAAAAAATATTAGTTAATTAATTAAAATAAAATACCAAGGTAAGCTGCTCCTGGAGAAGAGCCCTGAGGTTAGCTGTCTTCCACAGGCACACACATGCACACATGATTATACCATGTGAACACAAGTTCACACATAAAAATTAAAAAAATAACTCAAATACAAGACGCACAGAAATAAAGATGGATCAGAGGTTGAAGGAACGGCCAATGACTTGAGACCCAACTTGAGATCCATCCCATGAGAGAGAGCCAACCCCTGACACTATTAATGACACTCTGTGATGCTTGCAGACAGGAGTCTAGCACAACTGTCTACTGAAAGGCTTCGTCTAACAGCTGATGGAGACAGATGCAGAGCGTCTCCCACAGCAAACCATAGGGAGAGCTCAGGGAGAGTTGTGGAAGAGTGGGGGAAGGATAGAGGGAGCCAGAGGAGTCAAGGACACAAGAAGACCCACAGAGTCAACTAACCTGGGCCCGACAGGGTCACCAAGACTGAACCACCAAGTAAAGAGCATGCAGAAGCTGGACCTAGATCCCCAACACGTACGTAGAAGACGTGCAGCTTGGTCTTCATGTCGGACTCCTAACAATTAGAGCTGGGACTGTCTCTGACTCTGTTGCCTGTCTGTAGATTGATCCCCTTTCCCTAGCTAGACTGCCTTGTTGGGCCTTAGTGGGAGAGGATGTGCTTAGTTCTGCTATAACTTGATGTGCCAAGACAGGTTGGTAAGCATGGCACTAGGGTTGGGGGCTTCCCCTTCTCAGAGAAGGGGAGGGGCAGTAGGGAAGGGGCTTGTGAGGGTGGGACTGGGAAAAGAGGAGAGAGGGGGGCTACAATCAGGATGAAAAGTAAATAAATTAAGTTAATAAAAAAACTTTTTAAAGATGACTGGTGAAATTCTCCACTGAAAAATTAAATCATCTTAGTAAAACTGTATGTACATTCTCATGTCTATTACAGTTCTGCTCCTTATACGCAGGCCAGAATCAACCAAAGTGCCCCTAGATAAAACACTGGATAGAAAAAATAGTATATACACACACAATAGACTATTTACTCACTGTACAAAATGGATAAGATCCTGTCATTTGAAGCAGAATGGATGTGCCTCAGCAGAACTCTGTTAAGTGACATAAGCCAGGCACAGATAGAGAGATAGACACTGTCTTTACTCACATTTGGAAGCTTAAAACATCGATTATGGTTACAGTCATGGTTACTGGAGGCTAGGAAAGGCCGTGTGGAGAGGGCACAATAGGAGGTTGGATGATAGGTTCCCAGCACAGTTATATAGAACGCCTATAGGGATCAATAACAGAAGAATTACTACAATATACAATAACCTGATGTACACATTTCAAGAGCAGCCAAAATAGAGCAGCTTGCAATCTGCAAACACAAGGGAATGCTAAGACAATGGAAATAGTTGATCTGTACACATTATAGATACCAACTAAAGTACCATACAGTGCCTTACAAATAGATACAATTACCTGTTAATTGAAAAAAATAAGATAAAAGTCAAAAACAAAAAGCAAAAAAAAAAAGTGTGAATCTGTCTTAGAAGCTTCCCCTTGTGTTTGCAGAT
>JADRCD010233518.1:0-11394 GCA_019843815.1 Montemys delectorum | reverse complement strand
GACTGCTGGTCCTCCTACAGGGTTGCCCTCCTCCTCAGCATCTTCCAGCTTTTCATTCTCAAACTGTTTGAAGCAACGGCAAACAAGTTTGCCCTCATTGTTTCAGATAAGGCCATTCAAGGAGTGAAAGATGGAAGACAGATGGTCTCAAACAAAAAACAGGCAAGCTTTATGATGGGTCCCAGGATGCAGCTGGAAGTATGTGCTGTATGCTGAATGTCGTACTGCTTCATGCTGTAATGCCTGAGTATCCTACCTCTGCTCTTTCAATCTGTCAAAGGTTATAAACTATACAATAGCTGACTCCATCATAAACTGTGAAATTCTCAAATAATTTTGATCTTTAGTTCTCTTAATTTTGTCTCTTAGGTTTTCTCACATTGCTTGCTTTACAGTTTGCTTTAACCAAACTCGACTTTTAGATTATCAGACACTGGAAGAGTGTACACACACATACACACACACACATACACACACACACACACACACACACAGACACACACACACAGACACACACACACACACATAGACACATACACACACACAGACACACACACAGACACACACACACACACACACACACACACACCATTTATACAGGAACATACTTAGGCCTTGCAGGTATGAACAAGCTTATCTTGGTTATTTTAAGGCAGAAAAGGAGATCTTGTTGGTGCTTCTACTGCACAGTGTACACATAGCACACATATACTCATTTAACCAGGAAGAGAATTATTGTATACTTTTTGGTTGATTTGAGAATTTTGCTGCCACATTCAAATCTATAGTTTGGTTAGAGCAACGCTTGTGTAAGTGTGTGTGTGTGTGTATGTGTATGTGTGTTTGTGTGTGGTGGAGGAAATAAACAAACATTTACATTTGTACAATTCTAATAAACTTGGAAACTACTGTGAATTTAATAGTGCAATGTAAGTAGAGAGGACAAGATTTTGACCAAGAGAATGTTTAAAGTGAATGGGAGATAAGAATAGTTGATAGTACTAGGTTACATTTATCCTGTGAAAAGATGAAAATAGACTCATAGGCTAGAAAGTTACTTTACATGAAAGGCTGGATTTTAAATTAAAATGAAGAGGGTCATGATGCAAAGGTGGCTCAATGGTTAAGAGTATGTGCTGCTCTTCTGGAAGATCCAAATGTGATTCTTGGTATCCAGGACACATTTAGAAATACCTGTAACTCTAACTCCAAGGGATCCAATTACCTCTCCTTGCCTCTTATTCTCATATGTACAAACTCACACATAAACTCACACATACACACACACACACACACACACACACACATACACACACACACAAACATGCACATGATTAAAAATAAATCTTCATAAACATAAATTTAAAATATGAAGGTTTTCTGTAAAATGTGGCTATTTATCATGACAGAAGAAATTTTTGGTATAAGAAGAAAAGAGACTGTGAAAATGATTAAAAGAAAGGAAGGCTAGGAGTAGTAGAGAGAACTGGTCTTTCATAAAACCATAGACACTTCTTGATGGTGTCAAGAAGAGAAATCAGGGATTGTGAGTTTCAGTAGAAGCAGTCATAAGTTTGCTTGCTATGCTATGAGATTAAACTGTTTTTGTTTGTTTCTGTCTTTGTATATGAATAAAAGTTGAAGTTATGTCTTAAGTGTAGTTAGGGGACATGAAAATTTTGAAAAGAGAAGTAATTTGAGTAGGTAAAGAAATGAAAGAGAAAGTGGGAAAGAGCCTTGAACTTATTGACACAGGGGGGATTTTCCTAAACAGAACTCCAATGGCTCATGCTCTAAAATCAAGAATTGATAAATGATACCTCATGAGACTGGAAAGCTTCCGTAAGGCAAAGGACATACTCAGTAAGACAAATCGGCAACTTACAGATTGGGGAAAAAAATCTTCACTAACCCCATATCTGATAGAGGGTTAATATCCAAAATATATAAAGAACTCAAGAAGTTAATCACCAAAAATAACAAACAAACCAATCAAAAATGAGGAGTATAAAACTAAACAGAATTCACAACTGAAGAATCTTGAATGGCTGAGGAGAACCTAAAGAAATGTTCAAAGTCCTTAGTGATCAAAGAAATGCAAATCAAAATGACCCTGGGACTCCACCTTACACCAACTGGAATGGCTAAGATCAAAACCTCAGGTGACAGGACATGTTGGAGAGGATGAGGAGAAAGAGGAACACTCCTTCATTGCTGATGGGATTGCAAACTTGTACAACCACTCTGAAAATCAATCTGGAGGTTCCTCAGAAAGTTGGAAATAGATCTACCTAAAGACCCAGCTATACTACTTTAGAGAATATAGCCAAAAGATGTCACACCATGCCACAGGGGCACATATGTTCCATTATGTTCATAGCGGCCTTATTTGTGATAAGCAGAAGCTGGAAACAACCCAGATATTCCATAACAGAAGAATCATTACCGTAAATATGGTTCACTTACACAATGAATTAATACTCAGCTATTAAGAACGAGGACATCCTGAGTGTTGCAGGTAAATGGATGGAACTAGAAAATATCATCCTGAGTGATGTAACTCAGACCCAAAAGGACATACATGGTATGGACTCACTAATAAGTAGATATTAGCCATACAAACAAACAAAACAACCAAAACAACAACAACCAAAACAAAAACAAACCTAGAATACCCAAAATACAATCCACAAAGCTCAAAAAGGTCAACAGGCTGAAGGGCCCAAGGGAGGATGCCTGAGTCCCACTTGGGAGGGAGAAGAAAGCAACCACAAGGGGAGAGGGAGAGAGGTATCTGAGAGAGAAAAGGGACAGGGGTTGGGGAAGAGGGGAACATGATCTGGTATTGGGTGAGGGAAAAGGACTGAAGTCTTGAGGGCCAGCAGAAGAATGGGAACAGGCAACCTCAGGAGGTAGGAGGTTGGAGGACCCTCCAGTACATTCCAGAGACCTCGGAGGTGAGAGTCTCTCAGGACTCAAAGGAAGAGACCCTAGATCAAATGCCCTATAATGGGGAGAGAGAACATGTAGAGCCACCTCCAGCAGAAAGACAGGGCTTCAAGTGAGTGATGGGGTTGTCATTCCACAGTCAAAAGTCTGATCCCTAATTGTTTATGTCTGAAAGAACTGCAGGGATGGAGATGGAGAGGAGTCTGAGGAAAAGAAAGTCCATCGACAGGGCCAAAGTAGGATCCAGCTCAAGAGGAGGTCCCAAGGCCTGACACTATTACTGAGGCTATGGAATGCTCACAACAAGGGATATATCATGACTGCTTCTGAAAAACTCAATAAGCAGCTGAAAGAGTCACATGCAGATATTTGTACCCAACCAATGGACAGAAGCTGCTGATCCCTGTGGCTAAATTAGGGAAATGCTGGAAGAAGGAGGAGGGTGACCCTATAGGAGGACCAGCAGTCTCCATTAACCTGGATCACCAAGATTACTCAGACACTGGACCACTATCCATCCAGCATACATCAGCTGATATGCAGCCCCCAACATATATACAACAGAGGACTGCCAGGTCTGGGTTCAGTCGGAGAACTTGCACCTAACCCCCAAGAGACTAGAGGCCCCAGAGAGTTTAGATGTCTGGGGGGGTGGGGGGGGGGGGGGTGAGGACGTCCTTGTGGAGACAGGGGTGCAGGGAGGATGTATGGGGTATGGAACAGTGGAAGGATGGACCAGGAGGGGAATGAAATCTTGAGTGTATAAAAAAAAAAAGAAAAAGAAAAAGAAACAAACAAACAAACAAATAAATAAATAAATAAATAAATAAATAAATAAACAAACACTTCAATTTATTACGGAATGTAACAGACTTGTCTACACAGCATTTAATGTACTGTTGAACTACTATATATTGAAGGTACTGTATTTAACATTATTGTATTTTTTTTTACAGAAATATTCAGTCTTACACACAGGTAATGAAAGGAATAATGTGCTCAGTTAGTTAAAGTTTCCACTCATCCAAATGAATAAGACAAGAATGATGTCAAGACATGAAGGTTTTTTTGTGTGTCCTTTTGCTTGTCTGTTTTCATTGTTGTTAGTGTTTGTAAATGAGTGTTAAAGTTGAAACATAAGAACTGGACATAAATGCTAGCTTGAAAGTGAAGCTAAGGTTTGTAATGAAAAACAAAACAGCCACTTAGTCCAGTGGCTGGACTAATAGCAAGTGCTGGAAAAGGAAAGAGAAAGAAAAGGAGAAATATGAAGAAAAACAGATAGAGACAATGCTTTTAGAGGTATTCTGCTAAAACTGAGTATAGCTATATTACAATAACTTTTATTTGAAAATATAACACGCTTCTGAATTTAGTATGTGGGCCAGGCCACCCACTGCTGTACTGACGATTGAACTTAGCTCTACTTGTGTAAAACAGGGCCCATAGCTAGACGCTGCTTTGTATATTCAGGTTCAGATTTAGGCCACAGGTCCACGCTGCTGAGTCTCTCTATATTATGTTAATATGGACAGTAAATGGGATTGTACAGTCCTCATCCACAGCTCATCTTATGCAGAGAAGACTCCTGGAAAGTAAAGATGCCTTATAGAGATTGATAATGCTCACATCATACCATACATCTCTGGTATATATGCTTCTAACACTATTCTACATAAAACTATGCATCAATCGCCTAGGAAGTCCAATAGTTAATACTTCCAGTGTTATTGATGCATCAAATACAGAATCTTCAGGACTTTGTCCTCAACTTTTTACTTCCGAGATGGAATTTTCTGATGTGTGTGTTTGTGTGTGTGTGTGTGTAAAATATTGTGAAATATATGATTACATAAATAGATAAGTGATCAGTGATGTCACTGAAGGAGAGTCATACTTACCCCCAATAAAGGCCAACTCAGCTGCTCTGCCTCATGTTAGTTTTAGTTCTGACATTTACTTTCTTCATCTATCAATTCATCTTTCTAGGGTTACCTTTCCTAAACACCACCTTTATGCAAATGTTTTTGTCTAAAGAAATTGTCGCAAGGCAGTGTAAGAGTCTCTATAAAAATGTGTTTTAAATGAATAGAACCAATTCATATTTTTCTTAAGTTCCAATGCCAGAACAAAGAGGTTTCATTCTGCCCTCTTTTATTTACAAAGAAACATAATATCCCCCCAAAACCCAATTTAAAGTACAACAAAGAACAGAGAAAAATGAATCTCCTTTTCTTTCACATATAATGAAGATGACATATCTGAATATAGATTTAGAAGTCAAATGTAATCAAACTGGCCTGTGAAATGAGCTGGTCAGCAGTATTTGATATGATTTCCAGTAACTTAAATGATGCCTCTGAAGATATGTGTGAAGAAATTAAATTCAAAGTCAATTTGCTTTTTACAGATGAAAACACAAATCAGATATTCTTTTGATGAGAATTGTTCTAATTCTTTTTAACTTGTATGCATGTTTTTTTCTCTTCATTTTATTTTCATGGTAGACTGGCAAACTTAAAGTGGAGTATTCAGGAGAGAATAAAAGGATGGATAGTGGCTCCTTAACCCTCTTAGTCTACTTATTTTGAAATGTATTGACATCATGGGATGCAGGTTTGCCTTTGTTTTGCATGGTTGTAGAAAATATAAAGATAGATGGACTTCTTCCCTCTGCAGCTTGCATATTCGTGTTTTCTAATTCTTTAAGCTGGAAATGTGCTGAGTGTAACACAGTATGTCACTCTTAAACTGGCTGCAACTTCTAGCTGTCACTTTTGATCAGGGCCCATACAGGTTTGGGCCATGAAACTTGCAAATAAAAATCAGGGAAATAAATGCAATTTCCATTTCCACTTAAAAATTCACAAACAGTGGTGCTCTGAGCAGCATGGGGTGCGTAAGGAAACATGTCTTTCATTTGTCTTGCTTCTGTAGTAAACACAATTTGGAGAAACAGAGAATAGTGAAATTGTATCTTTCTGCTTCCCAAGCATTTGGGAGTGCTATGGGGTTACTGACTAAGGCGGGGGTGATAAAGTTCTGCTTTCCTCCTGGGTTTAAGCTTAGCACAGCCAAAGTGACTGGATAAGATAGTCTATCTGACTGGTTGCTAAAATATTCTCCTGTATGATCTGCCCACATTATCCAATACAAAACGTGGCTCTTGAGTTTCCCATTGTTTCCTCATGGTAAATCTCCTCTTAGAACAGCTGCAACAGTGCTTGACAAACAGAAGCCAAGTCAGCATTTAGCATAAATAAATAATCAGCATTTGAATTTCATGATTAGTCAGGTCTCAGCCTGCTTTCTGTGCCTGTGGAATCTTGTCTGCCACAATGACCTACTGGAGATAGACATATTGTTAGCTATTTCCACTCTGGATTGTGGCTTCTACCCCCTTATTTTCAAAAGAAAGAAAAAGAAAAAAAAACAGAAGAAGAAAAGAGAGAGAAAAGGAAAAATAGAAAACATAAAAGAAAAGGAAACAAAACCAGAATTTCCTACTCTGTACAGTAGCAGGGCCCCACCAGATATAGTTCGCTCTTCCTGAAGCATAGATCTGCTTCTACAATCTGTTCTGCAGAACAGACCATTAAATGTTAGTTTTTTTAAAAAAAATATTAACTGGGCCATAGAGATGGTTCACTGGGTAGAAGTGATGGTAATGAAAATATAAGGTCCTGAATTTGAGTTCCTAGAATATATATAAAAACAGGATGAGTAGTGTGAGCACCTGTAACCCTAAACTCCTAAAGACAGATTGTAGGTAAAAAAAAAAAAATCCAGGAACTCATGGACCAATTTGCCTGTGTAGTCAGATGAAAAAGGAACCCTGCATGAAAGGAAGTAAAAGAGGAGGACCAATACCTGCATTGGTCTTCTGATGACATGGCAGGCATATGCATGCACACACATACACTATTTTTCTTTGTTGTTTTTTCTTCCTATTTTTTTGGATTAGTTATCCTTCCCGAGCCTTCTGAGTGCTATACTGCTTCTACAATCTATAGCAGGCATGCCCTGCAAAGTCTGACTAATGTAATCATCTCTGTATACACACACACATATGTGTGTGTGTGTGTGTGTGTGTGTGTGTGTGTGTGTGTGTGTGTTCAGGTGCCTATGGAGGTGGGCAGAAGGAAACCTCATGTGCTATTCCTTAGAAGCTCTTCACCTTTTAACTTTTAGTGAGGTCTCTCAATGGGACATGCAGCTCACCAATTTATACAGGCCTAATGGTCAAGGAGTCCCAGGCATCTTCCTGTCTCTGCCTCGGCAGCATTGGAAGAACAAACACGCACCGCTACATTTGGTTTTTAACCAAAGGATTTTGGGAATTGAACATGGGTCTTCAAGCTTGTAAACGACAAGCATCTTATTGACTGAGCTATCCCTAAAACTTAGATAATCTTTCACAATAAATAAGATGACTTGATCACATAGTTAGTTGGGCATTGGCCAAGGTTACCTGTATAAGGGAAGAAGAATGGAAAATTAAAATGTTTCCTTCTAAACTGAAATGGGAAAATGGGAAAGACAGAAAGACACGAACAGACAGACAGACACAAATCCAAACACTACACAGACAGAAGTCCAAGTTACTTGATTCTGTTGTTCTTACACATGGGACAATATCCCCTTCAGGACCTTCAGTCCTTCCCTCAACTTTTCCATATGCTGGAATCTCTGTCCAATGTTTGGTTGTTAGTATCTGCATTAGTCAGGATCTGTGTAGAATCTCTCAGAGGATGGTTATGCTAGTTGACTGCCTGCAAGGATAACAGAGTATTATTAATAGTGTTAGGGATTGGTGGAATGGGTCTCAAGTTGGTTTGGTTATTTGTTGTCTACTCCTTCTGTCTCTCCTTCATCTCTGTCCCTGCATTTCTCTTAGACAGGGCAAATTTTGGGTTGAAGTTTTGTGGGTGGGTTCTTGTCCCCATCCTTCCACTGGGGGTCCTGCCTATAGGAGGTGGCCTTTTCAGGTTCCATGTCTCTACTGTTAGGCATCTAGGCTAAGGTTACCCACATTGCCTCCTCATCCCAGATCTCTGGAACTTCCTAAAGATTCCCCCTACCTCCTACCCCTGGCTGTATATGTAAAATCTTGTTAAACATAAGCTTTCTCAAACACATGGAATTCTGTCTTATTGACTGTTAAAGCCTCAAATCTGTGCAAAACAATTCACACAGAAGAAATCATTAATATTGTTCTATCTAGAAGTAATGAGGAAGATAGAAAGAGTAAATATAGCTTATGGGAGGCATTATTATTATAATTAGCTTTATCTGGAGAACTTTTTCTCATCTATTTCATGTCAATGAACAGCCAACTCATGTCACACAATCTTCTCAGAAGAATCTGAAGGTAGCCATATTCACTCAGTAGCATTCCCTCTGTCCACCCAAAGTACAAGCAATTCTTTCTCAATAGGATGCCCAAGTTCTTCACATTAGAAACATCTTTATATCGGGTCTATCTTTGCAGTAGAAATAGATGTGTGCATGATTTCGTTATACTGAGCCAAATGTTGCTGTGAGAAATTTACTTCAGTGCTACTTATAAATGCTGTTTTGCAGTTTCCTGACCTGTGTCTGTAATGAGCTGTCTGATATGCTTTGCTTTCCTTATTGTTTCCATTTCGATGTTTGCATCTTTATTACTCCTCTTAGGTATAGCTTTTAGTGGAAAACATTCAACACCTCATTTCGCTTACACACACTTGCCTGAGCACAGGTAACTATTTCACTGCTTTGAAGGATAGTACTTGTAAGCCGATCATGTTCTGCTTTGTTTAAAATGAGAAAAACAATATCCAGGGTATACAGCGGCTACACATAAGTATTTTACTTAAAAGCATTTTCAACAAGTTTTGTTTTTATCTTGAAGCATTCTTGGTGATAGATTTTAAACACTGAAGTTCAGGTTAGGAAAATTCTCTAATTATAATACTATAAATAATAAATTAATAATTCTTAAATTTGTTATAATAGCTGGGCATTATTATCAAATGTAAAACTAATTTGGAACCAAATTAGTAATTTTTCTCCCACATATCAATCGGAATTTAATATCATGTCTAGCCTAGTATCTAAGGAAACAGAAAGGCATGAGACTCCTCAAATAGCTTATTTACCTAGAAATTTGTTTTAAGATGGTAAGTACAATCATCAAATAATATACTACCAGCCAAATTGAAACAGTTTTTTCCTAATGACTGGACACTTAAAAGAAAATATTTTATGAGAAAAATATTTTTTAAAGAATATCAACTAAATTACTAAATCTAGAATACAATGTCACCAGGAAAAACTATAAATACATGTGTGTGTATGTGTATATATTGACATACATATATGTAAATAAGGGTATGTATAATCTTACCTTAAATAATATGACATATTCCTTTTAGCTGTTCTTAAAAAAGTCTTTATAATGGTTTAAATTATCTAGTCAGTAATTCTCAACATCAAAGGCAGTCTAAGTATGTGGTAGGTTCTGTGAGCTGGCATACAGAACACATAGAGAAACAGTCTATGTACTTGTGTGGCAATTCCAGTACTCTGCCCATACATCTGATTGTACCATATTAGAAACAATGTTGTGTCATTTTATCACATGCTTAACAGATATGAATCACAAGCTCCTTTTTCAAGCTGCATATACTACAATGTCAAGCTATATTCACTACCCCAACCCACCTCCAACAAAAACAAAACACAGAAAAGTTGGGAGATTTCCCTATGATTGGTGAATTAGTTGATTATGACAAACACTCTTGAAATTCCAGTAAATAATTCAAGTTACTTATGAAGTCACAGCTAATAAATAAATGTGTATATGTGACTGCTCAGTGAGTGGTTAATACATCTAACTTTATTCTGTGACCTAGTTAATTCTTAGCATAGAATGCTGAAAAATCTCATTGGTGATAAGTAAAAATTTTTCTGGGCTACAAGAGGTATAATCCTAAGATGATCAACCCCATACCAAGCATCTTGAACTAATTTTGTTTTTATGGCTCTTAATCCTATCAATTCTTTCATGTTCCAAATATGGCCTCTGGATATATGATTGCAAGAAGTATGTAGGAGGAATTGGGGGAGGGGTTGAATATGGTCAAAATATATTAAGACATTTGCAAGGAACTAATCATTTTATTGAAAATATGTTCTCATGCGATATATCATGATCACAGTCTCCATCCCTTTGTCTCCTCTCAGATCCTCCCCACCTCCTCCCTTTCTATCAGCACCCCTTCTTTCTCACTTTCTTAAAGAGATAATGATGGAAAGAACTATGCAAGTTGCCACCGGGAGAAAAGCAATGTCTAGAAATATCCAGATGTAATTCTTGCGCAACACATCAGTGACCAGGACTGCAACATACTGCAGAAGGTTCAATGGTGCCTCTTACATCCTGAGGATAACAATCAAAGGTGTTCTCATTTCAATCCAGACATACTCATTCATGCCTGGTATAGCTCTTACCACCCACCAAATAAGCTTCTTTTTGCAATACTTAGGGACCATTACAGAAAGATACCACTATCAAAATGCAGAGAACAACTGACCATGGAGTTTTCAGTCCCAACTGATACATTTATAACATAGTCCCTACAAAGAATGACGGGGGTCATCCTCAAAGAGGGAGCAGAAAGATTTTGAGAGCTAAATGGCCAGGGCATCTGCTATGAGATAGCATCTTCTTATATAACAGGGAAAAAATGTACCCATGAAATAAAAAAAATATAGTTACCAAAGCAGAAACAGAAATCTTGCAACACCAATGGGCATGGTGACATGGATGGGAGAGGTCTCACAAGGCTTTAATCTCTAGAAAGTACTATGCAATTAATGGCTGCACAGAGAGATAGAATTAGTCCTCACTAGAGTCAAGGCTGCTGTCCATTCCCTATAACTTTAATCTTTTCAAAGCCGACTTTTTTATGATTGTTCCTAAACAATTTAACCTCCTTCTAGTCCACCACCTGCCATAGGTAGTGGAAAATAAAGGATACAAGGGAAGTGGACCTGTTTAGAAATAGTTCTTCAGGGCAGATCCTATCTTCCTAGTCAGGAAATGAGCAGTTCAGTTTACAGGTCAGCAGCAGCAGTTCAATCCACATGCAAGCACTTGCAACTACCCAGCAGTTCACTTGGGTAGAATCAGGATGACAAACATGAATCAGCAGTAGTGGCACTACCTAGCAGAGACAGCCAGGCCTTAGCCTTTGTACGAGTGAGCCGGACGGACCAGGAACAACAGGAACACCAGGGAAAGTTCTCTACTGTGCCTTTCTCAGCAAAGAGAAGATCATCAGTAAAGAATCAAGACCAGCTACCACTGCACAGCTAGCTCTACCAGCAAGCCAAGTTCAGTCACTCTCAGTTGAGTCCTATTTATACTCTCCTCAAAGATCATGTGTCCTCCAAGGGTCA